>SNQJ01S0074616.1:0-29808 GCA_010110895.2 Picea sitchensis | reverse complement strand
ATGTCACCTATCACTTTATCACACCTTCCACTCTTCCCTTGTGGCATGTCACTATGGAATTCCACGCCACCTGAAATGTGGTTCCATGTCACCTGATCCAGAATCAGATCCAGGAGGCTTCACAGGTCTAGAAAAGGCTAAAAAATGAAAGTTTTCGTAATCGGATGAAACTAATTCCATTGCAACCAGCTCGCCATGCTGGTTCCGACGATATATTTACTTTTTCAAATGAGTGTTGTATGCAAAAGTTATCGCACTTTGACTGTTTTTCCAAACAGGGAAAAAGTGGTCAACAGTCCAAAAAGTCAACACTGACGTCATCATGCTGACGTGGCATCATGACACGTGGCAGAGGCACAATGGGTAGATTGTACAATTGATATGGACCAACCCGGAGGTGCACGTGTCACCATTGAAAGGGTGACACGTGTCACATTTGTACAGGTAGCAGATAGGTCAGTGGACACATGGCAGACATATGTTATTGACTGGGCAGTACACGTAGACCATCTTACGGTTGACAAGTGGTAGTCTTCATGGACGAATAAGGGGGTGCCACGTGGCACCTTGTGGTTGGCTCGTTGGTATGTGCAAAACCTTATGGTCTCCACCAAAATTGAACCTGAGACCTCTCCTCCAATCTCAGCGCTTTCACAAAGGCTCCAATACCATTGCGTCGAACATGTTGCTTGTTTATATAAGCCCGTTTAATTTTATTTAAAGTGCATTTGTTTAATATGGGCGGAAGGGGGTTGGGGCTAAGCCTTAGCCCATGGTTTGTTTTGTATTGTGTGACCACAAGGAGGGGGCGCGGGCGTCGTTCCTTTAACCACCAACGCGCGGAGTTAGCACCCTTCTACCAGTTCTTAGGACTGGGGCCTTAACCACTTGTTTGTTGGCGCGTTTTAAGGGCACGATCTTATGTTTTAATGACATGTGACCAGAAATCGGGATAAGAGGGCCAGCGCACAACCATATTTAGTTTCCATATGACTGAACTAAGGGGGCGCACGCCAGTCAAGGGGGCTAAGCCCTATAATTAAACAAAAGTGGGTTATTTCCTATGGTTTTTGGATTTTTAATTGATTTTTGGCCTATTAATGGAAGATTTTGCCCATTTTTGGGGGGATATTGGACCTTTTTGAAGACCAGATTTTGGGAGGAAGTTGGGGAATGATAACCAAATTCAGATATATATAAACCAGACCTGTTTGAGACCATGGAGGACAATCAGAGTAGATTTATGATGAAACAAAGCCAAGCCATTTTTATGCAGGGAAGTTGTTGAGGAGGAGACCTTTGCGGGCCATTTCTGGGAGCTACACTCAGTCTTTTTCAGTGCCGTCAATTGTGTTGGATTTCTGAGGTCGAGCATAATACAATGAGACCAATATGAGATCCATTTGATATACTTTTGTTGTACTTTGCAAGAATTGAAGAATTAATAAAGAATCCTCCCCCACTAAGACAAAGGCCTGGAGACGTAGGAAACCTTGCTGAACTCTGTTATCACTTCTCTTGTTATGGTTTGTTGTTCTTATTGCTTCAGTTCAGATCTGTATATTGTCTTATGGCTGCTATGCTTCTTCATTAAATTCTTCCTCTTTCATTCAACTTCATAAATGGTTAATTAACACATGCTAAATAACTCAACCACAGTCATTAAAAAATCTTTTCGAATCATCATCACTGACATCACCATACGAAAAAATTCCCAATTTCGCTGAAGTTTAAAAAAATTTGAATTTTCCAATTTATCCAAGAACACCCAATTTTTGATATATTTTCCAGAGCCACCATGAAACTCTGAATTTAAGCTTGTTGCGACCAATTTTTGGCCCTGTGCATGTGGATTAAACCTATGCACTACTAATTTGACATCCCCGTGTCAAATCCCCACTGAATTTCCACTTATAAATTGTGGATTTTCCCAATTTCTCCTGAATACACCATGGTTGCTCTACAATTTTGAAATTTGATCGATTCCAGGCATAGAAACATTCAGTTAGGGGTTAAAATTAGGAATTTTTAAACCCCTGAGCTCAAATTTCCCAAAATTATAGGGAAATTCCGAAGTTTCCCTCACGAAAATTTGAACAAACATATTGCAGGCATCCTATGAACTTTAGACCTACAAATTCAGCTTTAACGCTCTGTCTCTAGCCCATGCAGGTTAATATTGAACCCGTGGCTCTGATATCAAAATGTAACATCCCCCAACCCCAAGTTGGGCTATGCCACACAAAATTTTTCCTCTTTGATTCCATTTAATTAATAAATATGCTCTACATATGAACACACATGCATCCTAAAAACATATAATACTCAAACATAAATATAACAGTAACACCAATAAATATAATAGTAACACCATAATAGAAATAACATAAAATCACACACCAATCATAACAAACACATAAAAGACACTTATCTTTTGTTGTAAATCACTTGCTGGTTGCAAATCTCAGACATTCCTCCTAGCCATAGACTATGTTATTCATAAGCTCTCAACAACAGGTCACCCCCGAGGTGGGGCTAAAACTACACTAGGGCAAAGGCTTCCTAAGTCAGACTAAGGTTTAACAGACAACAAAATTAAGCTCGGGCCAAGGTGTCAACTCCAAAAAACATTCCTAGCTCGCAGCCTCTCATTCCCCACAGCCTGTCCCGCCCATGAAATGTACCCCTTCTCTTCTCAATAGTTCTTTGGCTATCCCACTTCCCTCTAGGGCTTCACCAACAAGCGAGACATGAATTCTCAAAGCTCTGTAGCACCTAGAACAGATGGATGCTCTAAGAATTGCAACACACACTAGCCTAACACACAGAGAAATAATTCCATGCAGTTATCTCACCCAGAGAGGAATGCTCACAGGCCTAACAACCTGCGTCTTCATCCCATATTACCAAGGAATTACTTGGTACAATCAACTTCATAGCTCTCCTAAGCACATGTACGACTGATAGATGGAGTGAGTGAGCGAATGACAATAATGATTGTGAGAATGATGAGAATGATTGAAAATTACACGAAGTTCCCACATTATGTATGCATGTTCCCAACTTGACACTTGTCATGCTAGGAACTACATTGATTCCACTTGGTGATATGTTCCCCACCTTTAGGAACTTAGGATAAAATATATCACATAATTTAGACTTTATGAATAATATATTATATTATTGCCTTGCCTTAAGCCCCCTTGACTTAGCCCCTCTTCCTAACCCTTTAGCCTCATTTTCTTCTAGTGGATTTCTAACCCCCCGTATTCTTTTTGCAACAATGATGCATTTTATTAATAAATCCTTTCGGCACATAGGCCCCTTGGCCTACATCACACAAGCACTCTAGCCTCAAAACATATATACAAAATCACTCTAGCCAAAAAAATCATGGCTTACTAGCCTATAGAACATATGTACATTTACAACCGAGAATCAACCTTAGGATATTAAAATAAAATCTAGGTGATTTTTTTTTCCAATTATCATTGTTCTTAAAAGAGAAATTAGATAAGTTGGACGAATAAAAGATAAATTGGATAAGTTGACGAGAGGATGGAAGAGAAATTCAACGTGAAGAGTTAAAATTTGCTAAAAATGCACAAAGTGCAAGAGGTTGTGAAACATGCTATTGTCCAAGACAACAAATATGAGTTATTGATGACAGCTACAAAGTGGTGATCATGAACGTAATTTGCGAAGAGTTATTGATGATAGCTACACACTCGTGATTGGAACGGGATGTGTAGTGTGAAATGGATGTATTAAAAAGTAAGAGATAAAAAGTTGCAAACGTTTCTGCCCGAGGAAGGAAAATGATGAAGAGAATGATGCGGGGGCACATTTAGCCATTAAAAATAAGTTGCATGGGTATACTTTCCAAATTTACATTAATAATGTTAACAAAGGGTGAACAAATAATTAAATAAAGATAAAGTTATATTAACAAACATAAATGAACATGGAAATGGTAAATAAATGATTGAACAAATAATTAAATAAAGATAAAGTTATATTAACAAACATAAATGAACATGGAAATGGTAAATAAATGATTAGATAAAGATAAAATATGATTAGTAGCTAATTTTGTCACTTTAGTGAACATAAATTACCATGAGAATGGAGCTAAGGAGTTTACATAAATTTAAACAGAATATTATAATAATTAGAAAAATATTAAACAAATTATAGTATAAAAATAGAAAAATTATATCACCGACAAAAGTTGCTGATTAATAGGGGAGTTAGGATGGGCTACGGCTGCTAGTTGTAAGGAACATGGTTACCAAATTCGTTCAACTTCTATTCGATTCGTTAGTATAGCGATTTAACAGATGGATGGATTGATTGATTTAACTGTTTCTCACTGGCCCCGATTTAACAGATTGATTGATTGATTATTTATTTTAATAGTTTTATATTTGACCTGCAACTAAATTCTCAGGATTTTTTTTTCTGGGAGATTGCTTATATTAAATGCTTCTAAATGAAGCAAAATATGAAAAGAGGATGGATTGTGCAGAAACTTTTAAATATGAAAGATATATCAAAAATTATATAGCTATTTTTTTTTCTAAATCTTTATTAGAATTTTTAAAGTTTAGTTTAAATGTGTTATTTGTTTGTTTTGAGGCATATTTTCAGGGTATATTTTTGGGATATTTGTTTTAAATTTGGTTAAATATTTTGTATTTATAGATTTGAGTGGTTAAATCTATATAGTCTAAGTTGAATTTATTTTTAAATTTAAAAATGTAATTTAAACAACATAAAATTATGATTTTGTGATTCATGTTGCAGGATTTTAAGGAGAAATGCAAAAACCTAAAACAACCATTTTTAAAAAATATATCAAGACCATTCTTTTTTGGAATTGAAAAATCTTTTTTTTTCTTTTTAATATCTAAATCCGAATTTGGTAACTGTGGTAAGGAATGCTCCCCGTTTGTATAGTATCGAAACAGCTGTGGGCAGCTGTTTCATGAACTGGCATAGCTTGCTTTCTTGCAGTCCAATTAAATTCAATAGACACAGATATTCATTTGATTGCTCGAATAAGCAAGTAAATCTAAGCCCACAGTGCAAGAAGAGACATGGATCCCGCTCCAAGAATGAGCAAACAATAAGCAGCGGCCATGAGACCTGGATTGGCTTTCATCTTCTCGGTGTTGAGAAATTCGACGGCAATGAGATCCACGAGTGCCATGTATACAAGTATTCCGGATGATGCAGACCCCAACAGTCCTTCAGCAATGATAACTGCCTCCGGCCTGCTCTCGTTGAACCCCATTATGGACTTCACTGTCATACCTGTGGCGATTCCCACGGGCGTCGTCACTGAAAACAACAAGCACATCAAAGCCGTCACTCGAGTCCCCAAGTTCGCCTGTCATGACACAACATTACATGCAATGTCACAATTATTATAATTATAACGCCTTTTAATTTGAAATGATTTATTCAGATTTATTCACTCTATCCCTAGTTGGAGTTGTTAGGAAGGGGCATTAATAGTTGGAGTTGTTAAGAAGGGGTATTAATAGAGAAATTATAATATGAGAGTTGGAGTTGTTAGGAAGGGGCATTAATAGTTGGAGTTGTTAAGAAGGGGGTATTAATAGAGAAATTATAATATGAGAGGTGGAGGGCATTAATACGGAGAAGGCATTAATAGAGAAATTATAATATGAGAGGGGGAGGGCATTAATACGAGAGAAGGCATTAATAGAGAAATTATAATATGAGAGGGGGAGGGCATTAATTTCTCTATTAATGCCCTCCCCCTCTCATATTATAATTTCTCTATTAATGCCTTCTCCCGAGGGGTTGGAGTTGTTAGGAGTTGTTTAAACATTTTATTTTTTGAATTTTTTAATCAGATTCACACAAAACAGATTTTTGGTGAAATCTTATTTTTTGTTGTTTAAATTGTATTTTTGAATCTATAAATGGATTCAACACCCTAATAAATCCTTTAATCTTTAAAGAATTCGAATTATAAAGACTCAGTCTGTAAATCTTGAGTTCCAATATTTTTGACATCTTGAGTTCCAATATTTTTGACAGGGTTTTCAGTAAATATTGATCTGAATATATGCCCATAAAAGCTTGATTTTCAGTAAATATTGATCCTAAAATATGTCCATAAAAATTCAAAAAAAACATAGTTAACCATCAAAGAATTTAAAACCCATAAGCCATTTTGAAAGGTTCACCATTTCCAATAAACACTCCACCCATCTTTGAAAACAAATGAAACTGATATGTTAAAACTTTTCAAAACTACTTACACAATTTTTATCCAAAAAATTCAAGTAATTATTTGAACTAATAAATTATTAAAAAATATTAAATTTAAATATTTTATTACAAATAATGAAAATTTAATTTTAAAATTATAATTTAATAAAATATAATAAAACATTTTCATTTATTTAAAAATAAAAATCTTCAGAAAAAGTGATCGGATTAATCAAATAAAAATCTTTTTAGATATTTTTTAAAAATTTATGAAAATAATATAACTTTAATAAAAAATAATGAGAGATAATACAAAACTTTCTCCTTATTTTTGAGAGATAAAATACATCAACCACCAACATATATATTGAAAAAAAAAAAAAAAAAAACATCAACCACCTAAAAAAATGATAAGACCGGGTTTCAACTAAATTACAAGTGTCATGGAAGTGGGTTCCCCACCATAAATGCATTGAAAAATCAAATGCATTGAAAAATCTATGTATGGAAACTATAAAATCAGAACTTGTGACTTAGAAAATTAAAGCAAAACTTTAAAGGGATGTATTAAAAATTAAAGCAAAGCTTTAAAGAAAGGTGCATTAGTTGTTAGAAAATTACAACTGTTTATTAAAATAAATTTAAATGGATACATGCAAGCCAGCTACTCTGACAACTGTAAAAAAACACTACCATTCACAACTGTTTGACTACCAAATATCTATCTCAATTTGGTATTTTTAGGTATTTATAATTAGAATTTTTTTTTAAGGGAATGGCAAAAAAAAATATTAAACAAATATATTTGTAAATTTTTTTATATAAAAATGTTATTTTAATTTTACAGTATTGATAAAAAAAATGTTGAAACAGCATAGATCTTTCACTGGNTTTATAATTAGAATTTTTTTTTAAGGGAATGGCAAAAAAAAATATTAAACAAATATATTTGTAAATTTTTTTATATAAAAATGTTATTTTAATTTTACAGTATTGATAAAAAAAATGTTGAAACAGCATAGATCTTTCACTGGAAGATAAGATAAGAAAAAGAGAATCACATTTCTAAAACTGATAATGAATAATAATTCATTGAGGTGGAAGTTGGAGGAACTCACTTGAGCGAGGCAACCGCCGAGTCCCATCCCTTCGAAAAACTGGTGGAAGGCGAGAGCCCCCACAAGGGGCGTTATAGTGCAGCGATTCTCTGAAATCCCCAATGTTATCCCAATAATAATCGAATGAAAAATAATCCCAATCTCCAACACCTTGGATACTAATTTCTGCCTCTGATCCCCTAATTCCTCCGAATTTTCCTCCTGCGTCATCATGCTCTTAGCACTTTCGATGCCCGAGTGGGAACCGGCGCGAGCAGCACAGCTATCTTGGCCGATTACACGGTAGGACTCCACCGGAAAAACTGTAGCAGGGCTGCCCATCTCAACGTCTCTACATTTAGCAGAGTCCTCTACGGCTTCCGAGGACTTGAGCGGTACATATGGCCTGGTTTCGCCATGTTTGGCGGCCAAAACATCTACCAGAAGCGTGAGGATCGCCGCAGCCATGGCCACGAATCCGGCGAAGGGGAACTGGCGCCATGGACGGGCGGGCAGGCAGTCGCTTTCCAGAGCGCGGAAAGCTTCCGGCATCACGTGGACGAATCCTGTGGACAGAATCACTCCCGCAGCGAAACACTTCACCAATATGAGAAGAGTGCCGTAAAATTTGAGGCCTCGGGAATATCTGGCAAACAGAACCGGCAAACATACTCCTCCGGCGCTGGTCACCAGAACCGCGGCCATGGCAAATAGCTTCAGATCTGATGCGCCATGGCTGTCTCTGCAACGACTTTCTGCGATTTCATGGCACAGCACCATCTTCAATATCTACATAAACTTTTCCAATTCTGTGAGGATCTCTGGATCACGGAGGCGCGCTGATGTCTAAAAGGCCGGGGTGAAATTTCATTCGGTTCATGATAGACTTGTGATAAAAATCTCCTTGGATATATGTGGCGACCAAATGGGCCCGATAGGGAAAATGTGCATGCATTAATGAGACATAAATAGATACAGATGGGCCTTGAATGGAGGAAAATAATGCACCCCATCCAACTAGAGGCCAACATAACATGATGTACGTTTTGTTTGTGCTGTCAAATGACCTAAGAGTCTGCATGTTGATTCTTCCTTTGACCTTTTTCATATGAGCCAAGACTTTATAACTTTATTTTAGCCTAGTTTAAATTTTCTTTGTTTTGGTTTTTTATATGTGATATTTGCTGGAATTTTGAGTAGTTAAGTATGTATATTTTTAATGTTTTATGGATTTTTCATAAAGCTAAATTTATTTATGCATTTAAAAATATAATTTAAATAATAAAAAATTACCATTTTATCCAGATTTATATTTGGGTGAAAAAAAGTCTAAATCTAGAAGTTTAAATACATTTTATTTTAAGGATGCCTCTAAAAGTGTGAAATAGTGGATTATTTGAAATTATGACTAGCAAGTATTTTGTAGAGTGTATTTTAGGGTTAAGTTTTATAGTTTTGATATTTTTTATAATATTGACTTATTTTTGAGAGTTTTTCTATTTTAAATATAAATGTATAATAAAAGAGTCATTTAATAAGTGGGATAGATCATATTTTGCCATAATCTACTTTTTTTTCAAATTCTCAAGATATGGATTATTTTAAAATAGATCATTATTCTTAGATCATTATTCTTATGGGAAGATGAAACTATGACTTTTTTATGTTATGAGAGGTTAAACATGTTTGAGTTAGAGAAATCTTGGGATGGGAGATCTCCATGGGAAGAGGTAGTTAGTTGGGGGACTAAGGTAAATCTCATAGGTGACAAGTATTGGGATTGGGGGATCTTTTAAAGAACTATGTGTTGAGATGTGTGATATTCTTGGAAAGTCTTCATTACTTAGTGTAAGTCTCAAACGTAATGAAGTCTTGGGATGGGTGATATTTTTGGAAAGATTAAATGTAAGTCCAAGTTGTGATGATTGATTCTATGTGATCCATTTATCTAGTTTTAATTTCACTTATTTACCCTTGGACGCAATGGATGTTAAGTGGACTATTCAAATTCATAATATATTGGTCATTCTCACTAAAGTTTATAGAAAAGTACTAATGTATAAATTATTTATTATACCAATATGTGATGAACTTTTATGGAAAACTACTCAAGTATAAATAACTCATTATACTCATTTAATCCCCTAAATAAGATTACAAGATAAATATAGTTGAGTGAAGCATGGAAAAAACAAAAGTTTAGTTGTGACAATGGTATTTGTTAGCACTGAAAGTTACACTTTGACTCTAAAGTGCAAGCTCAATACCCATCAAAAAGGTTTATGAGATAAGTCTTAAAATGTGGTGTCAAATGGATAAAACTCGATTCAGCAATGTCAAAACACATGGAATTCTGGATAAAGTGCATCAACAAAAGATGTCTTGTTTATCTTAGGTAGGGATTTTAAAGATTAGTGTGGATAGGAGAAAGACTTAGTAAGAAAATGAAGTGAATCTACCACTAGCTTCACACTATGTTAGTAGACAAAGGAGGGAAATGCTTCAGATACAAGAACTTCTTAAATCTAAGCATACAAAACTCTGAAAAAACTATAACAGTATCACAATCAAACATCCATTGTCATACAACTACAAAATATCATTTGAATCCTTCAATGACAGTACAATTTCAGAGTGAGGGAGATAAGATGGAAAAAAGAGAACTAACTTTCATTAAATGAGATTTCATCAAGTCTGATACATCAAAACTAGAGTAAGCTTTGTTTCATTAAAATTACTAAAGAGGTCTTTTACATCAACCATTCGAACCCAAAAATGTTCTTCTAATGTTTCATTTATAGCCTAAACAAGGAATGACAACATACAATGCGAGCTTGATCCTCTAACATGGGATTCTTCCTTCTAAAACTGAAAATCTTACACCTGCACAAGTGGAAAAAACAAATTGCTATAAAAAAGGTTAATGTTGGCAACTATCCTAACACCTAATATTGCATGGTGAGGTATCCTTTGAGCACATTTCCTTTGTTTCCAGGTGTCCTCCATCTCTAACTGACCTCCAAGCATCTATTCTGTGCTCCACTAGCCATCTGGTGACCAATGATCCTCTTGAACCCATAAAAATTAGAGTTTGCAGCGAATCATGTAGTGTTGACTGTATCAGCCAGTTCGTAGTGGATTTCACAACGAATTTTGCAATGCCCGACTATGTAGACTAGTTCACAGTGCCAGGCACTGCGAAATGTCCTATAACTGCCCAATTATCTAGTTTGAGCCCAAAAACACCAAAAAATGTTTACCAGAGGTAGGTAAGCCTGTAGAAGCCTCCTAATAGGGTGTATGAATGAAAATTCAAGTATAGGCATTATACTTCTCCAAAATCTTAAAAAATGCAAGGCTAACCGTTTCCAAAATTGAGATTCTTTGAGCCACTTCACTTCACCTCCTAAGTTTGGTACTCCTTCTGGTTGCAACTTGAGCCAACACATTCAAATTCCTTTGGGCTAACTCTTCCTTGAAAGGATGCAACTCCAACTTAATCTTCCTTATCTGATATTGTAAATCCTTGTTCTTCCTGTATAGATTCCTAAGCCTCCTACGGAGGGGAAGAAATCTCTTTGTTGTAAACCTAACTTTATCAATGGTTTCCAAATACGTATCCATCAAATCTTTCAACTTTTTCCTCTCATCCAACCCTTCTCCCTCAAGTGAGTAATCTCCTTTCTGGCATCTCTAAGCTGTTTGATCAATCTTTTGAAGGTAGGTTTCTCAGGGGTAGTGGTTATGTCTATGAATTCAACATGTTTTTCAACAGTCTCAATTTTACCTTTATCCTTCCTCTTGATAGGAGCTTCTGTTATGACCTTTTTTTCAACAGTTTCCTTCTTGGTTGATGACCTGGTGAAGGGTCTCCTAGTTTTAGTTTCAACTGCAGCAGTGGGTGAGGGGAATAGTATCTTTCTTCCTTTTTTGCATGTGGCTTTAGATGATGGAATTTCTGCCAATTCTGGAGCTGGTTGGGGTGAAAATTCCCTTTGTGGAGAGTGATGAGCTCCCCCTTCTTCTTCTTGTTCCTTAGGAGATTCATTATTTTTAACAATGTGTTTTACATTCCTCTTTCTACTTGTCTCCGTGTGAACAATGCTATCAGCTTGAGGAGGGCTCTGCACTTTGGATTGTGGAGTAGGAGCAACACTCAATTGCAAATTTGTAGAGGCAATGAACTGCTCCCAAGCTATGTTTCTCTTCTTCAACTCCTCCATCACAAGCATCCTAATCAACCCTGAGTGAAAAACACTTGTGTCCATAGCCTTGGACTTGGCTTGGACCCTGTCAGCCATTTTCCCAATACTCCTAAACAAATAGAATGGGAGGTTCATGAGGTATTTTCCTGTGAAGTGCAGCAAAAGTCTAATGTGGTATTGGTAAATCATATTGAATCCACCCTCACAGGTGAAATATCTCTGGATCAACCTTAGCATCTAGTCAAATCCCTCAACCAAGTGGCTCCTAGTCACTCCCTTTGATATGTTATCTCCCTGACATTCTGGTTTAAGGAACTCTTTAGAGAAGGCTGCATTTAAATTCATGGATTTAAACCATCTTTCACCATTGTTGGGTATCTCAGTAGTTGTTGCAATGGTTGCTTCAAATACTTCTAGTTCAAGGATTCCCACCTTAGTTTTGGTTCCATCAAAATTCAAGGCAAACTCTCTGGCTACCTCAGGGTGCCCCCTCTGCATTTTCTGACAAAAATTGAAACATCCAACTCTCTGGAAGACCTCTCTGATAAGAGGTTCAACAACAAATAGATGCATGTCATAGGGTTTGGTCCTAACTATGCCCCCACCCTTGTGATCCTTCTTTTGTCATGGTGTATCCATTTGTTGTTATAGGAGGAAAACTAAGAGAACAATCTGAGAGATATAAGAAGGCCAAACAAAAGGACAAAGATCTTAGGGTTTGGATGGATAGTCTTCTTCAAAGTTGGTTTATTTTAAGGCTTTAGAGTCTTTCTTCTTATTTGACCTCTAAGCTTATGAAAGGGTAGTTGATGGTTATGAAATAGAAGAAAACCCTTCAAGAAAAATAGATATGCAAGGATAAAGAAGCTGCAAAATATTTAATATAACACTTCACCATCATTTGCAAGATCGTCACAACTTTAAACAAGCCTCCTTTCAATTTCCAACATAGATAGACTTTAGAATTGAAATACGAATGGAAATTTTAAAGGTAATCAATTGATACAGGTTGTATGGTAAGAGGATAACGATGCTGAGTTGATGTACAGGTTTGCAATGCTAAACCAAGGGATTCGTAGCAGAATCCACAGTACACACAACAAAATCCAAGTAAGAGATAGACACAATGGCTTTGACAAAAAGGTTTCTTTATCTTAGTAAAAGAGGCTAAAAACACTGCAGTTGGCTAAGAATTTGTGACAACAAAGGTAAAGGGGGCAGGTTGGTAATGTGGATCAACAATTCATACTGCCCATGAGAGGAAACATAAGCACAACCTTAATCTGATCTTCAACGGGGATTAAAAAAATCAAGGAGTACCTAGAGACTATGGCTTAAAAGTTGATATGCTTCATATTGTATGAAACCCCCTGCAATAGGTCTAACCTCCAATTCACCTTCGCCAACCAGTTGGCAGCAGATTCTGCAACGCTTGTCTGAACTTAGCAGTTTCTGCAGTGCTGAACTAGGAGCAAATTTGAAATATTGAGAAAGCAGTTAGGAAAGCCATAAATCCTGAAATCCCAGATTATTTCCTTCAAATCATGAATGCTAAAAACAAGGATATTGATTGACACAAGCCTCATAAGTGAAATAATGGTGATGAAGGAAGATGTACTTGAGATGCGCTATGAAATTTCCTGATGAGATGGCAACGTACTAAAGAGAATTTGATTTGACCTTCTAATGGGTAGAGGGACAAAGTGGAGGGGTTTAAGCGCATAGTGGAAGTGGTGACATGTCAGGGTAGTGGTGGTATAAGGATGATGGGGATGGTTTTCTAATCTTGTGATGACATGAAGATATAAACCAAAGGTATGGGCCAACATCAACCTTAATTTAATTGTGCTAAGGCCTAAGAAAACCATAAGGAGGAGATCCAAAGTAAAATTAAACAAGACTAAGGATAAAAAATAAAAAATCTAAGGATGGATTTACCCATAACAACTTCATGTGATAATAATATTGATGTTTGTTATGGTGATGCATTGCACTCCATGCGATAAGTTATATTGAATGATTGACTAGACAACACATCCTCTAATCATGTGGGATGATATGTATGCGTTATTAACAACATCCTAGTGTGTGAAACTCAGTGTTGTGATTTACGTTCAATTTGGATTTTTTTCCTCATTTTGTACTGGTGGTTTAATAGTGAAATCTATCAACATTAACGTGGAGTAAAATTGTCGAACCCCTAAATTTTACAAGCTATGCAACAACCTACCTCTCATTTTCTCCTTGTAGGGGTGTCCCCTTTTATGATTTTCTCCTTATAAACTCCTTTTATCATATATGATGATCCATAACTAAATGATTATGGCCGAACATTTCACCAACATAGATCCTAATATGTAGAATGATAAAATTTGTGGATAAATATATAATAACATGATGTGCATTAATAATAATTGTGTTCTTTTAACAACTCTAGTCTCACATTACTAAAAAATCAATCACACATACATAGATAACACACAAGATACCCTAGAGAAACCCAATTTGGGAAAAATATAGTGTTGAAATGGATTTCTTGTTGTGGTTATTTTACAAAAAACTAAGGAAATACATTGCATACTAAGAATGAAAAACTCACTAAACACAAGTGTTGGCTCAATTTGAGACTTAGGTCTGCATCAATGTCCAAAAAGGGGTCCATTGTAGTATAGGCACTAGCATTTTTAATCCCCACAAAGCGAAAGGTATCAACAAAAGCATTGTACCAACACATAAGAGGTTGTGCAAGGCTTCGAATAATATGAATAATACAATCATTTCCCACCCTGGTAATCCTACTTAACAAATAACCAACACTACAAATCTATAAACATTAGACCACAACCTCTTTATACACATTTAGTGATAGAACATTATTATCTAGTTCAACATTTATCAAGCATAAGGACACAATATCTAAAAAATAGAATATTATCATGCAACACAACATATAAGGAGCTAAGATGAAGAACATCATTGCCATAAAACATAATGGAAACCAAAAATTGAAAAGGGGGCCTCATTCCATTCAGTTCCAACACAATTCAATCCATCCTTACATAACATGCCTTCATTCACCAACCACAACAAAAGGAATTATCTGAAACATGATATAATATTCCACAATCTCTACCCAATCCACATCTATTCAATATCCAACCCTTAAATAGGTTGAAGCCTTACATTTATATAATCACGCACACAGGAAAGAGTACTCATTCAAAGTTCAAAAAATTGTTAGCTTACTCCCAATTCTTATGTTATGAACAAATAGATATCTTCTTTAGATTTGGCCAAGTGTATTCAATTTTCCACCACTTTGCTCTTCAGTTAACTGAACTTACACCTAATATCTTGGTTCCAATGTCTTTCAATATTTGATACTCTATATTTCTACTAATAATCCTCATTCTTGGTGTCACTCTCTTTGTTTGTTGATTCTACACCAATGTGTCCTCCATTAAGACAAAGGGCCCAACAAGCATTGACCACACATGTTGACATGCTCTTGAGTCAACTTAGGCTTGTTTCCCTAAACAAAGGGTCTGACTTTAGGATTTTCTCCAAAATTTATTCTTTGAATTGAAGAAAGGCCTCCAATTCCTTTTCTTGTTTCCTTTGAAAATTATTATGTCGACTAGGTATGCTTGGGCCTTGTCATGGTCTAGCTCTTCTGGCTAGTTTTGTTTTGTAGTGGACCAATCATCATTAGTGAAATTGTGCAATCTTTGAACTGCAATGTATCACTCATGGATTGAGTTTCCATGGTTGTCACTTGTACTGCTTGTGATTATTGGAACATCTAATCCAATTCCTTTTCTGCCTTTTGAATTTCTTACATTTTGGCTTCCTTTTGTGCCTAATCCATCAATAGATCTACTTTTTCTACATTTGAACCATCCTTTCATTTAATTCATCCACTGGCTTCCCTATTTGATTGACAATTTGCATCTAGTTATGTGTGCCACTGTATATTTCCTTGCATTGCATATTCACAACCTTAATTTTTCTTTTCACCTCTATGACTAACTAGGGGATGGGTGAATGGTGTTCATGAGTTGTGATGCGTTTTCGTCCTATTAGTACTGGATTTGGTATATTAATTAGCATACACACTAATCGAGGTTATGAGTTCGAATTCGTAGAACCAGAGGTTAGATGAGCTTACAAATCTCATGGATCAAAGGAGATATCATATGCTCAAGCGCCCTAAAAGAATCAATAGAAAATCAAGCCCTAATATCCCAGAGCCAAGTTTTTAGGTCCTGGTTGCTTATAGGGAGCACAAAGAGAGTTAGCACACTCTAAGCAGGCTTAAGCCCCCTTTAAATATGGGTTTTATCATGAGACCAAGGATCAAATATCGAGCATTGGTGAATATGCAGTGCCCAATTATCTAATGGTTGCAGGTGAGCCCGATCCATGGTTAAGGATGCATGTCACATCGAAAGAATGCATGGAAGTTAGTGTCTTATTAGGGTGCGACAACGGTTTTGATAAGCCAAGTGTTGATGGATGGATAGTGTTGCATGATTGGATACAAAAATTAAAACACTCCCCTAGGTTTGAGATAGTGGTATTCTAATTATGCTTAGTTACATATATGCCAACTCAACACATATTTTGTCCATTCACTCAGCACCACCTGGAGCCAATGCAACAATACACATCAACACCAAGGAGTCTGATGACAACCTGACACATCGATGATGCATATTTTGAATCTGTCAAAGATCACCACTTGTATAGAAGGGGCCCCACTCGGACTTGGGTAGCCATACTCAATGCAACTACATGTGGTCCAAGCCTAAAGGTCACTTCAGAATGAATGTGGACCAATATTGAGCTACCATGTGTCCACGAGTTTAGGGTAACGTCAACATAACATCATCCAAATTTTACGTGTTTTCCCAAAATTTTTAAAAGGCTCTGTTGGCAGCCATTTTGCATTTTTATCTTTTCCTTACAAGCTGCCCACACAAGGGTTTTTGAACCCTTAATACTAATCACAATCTTTTAAATAAAATGACATGATTATCTTGCGCTTTTGCACACCTGCGTTTGTTTTCATTTTCATGACTGCAAGCGTGAAAACCTTAAGTTCGAAGTCATGTCGATGGCATTAAAATCGTCACTGGATTATTACGAATAATCTTGTTCATGTGGTCATTTCACCTCTAACTCAATAATGGTCACACAGTTGGCAAGACACCAAACCTTTACTCACTTTGCATTTTTGTTAATATGACTTCATTTTATAAGTTTGTGATGCAATGATATTCTGGTGATTGTGATTGAGTTCTTGATACAATGGTGGTATGATATTCTATTGTCTTTGATCAAATCCTTGGTGAAATGGTTTCATAAAACGCATTATTTTTATGATCAAATCCTTGGTGAAATATTCGACATGTTGTTTTGTTTTAAGTCATACAAATGCTATTGTTTGTTCAAATATTTGGATCGACTTGTCATGATTTTCAATGGTTATTTGTTTGGCATGTCGTTTACATTGTTTTTCACACAGACCAAAAGTGATTTGAATTACCAAGGCGTCGTCGATTGTACATATCAAAATGAATGTTTTGCATGGTTTCTTTTCATTCCACCACCCTCGCATGAATAGGCATTAAACGTCTGCCTTGCATCTCGGGCTACCTCTGTTTGTTTTGAGGAAACTGTGGGAATTGGTCCTGTGTCTACCCTGTCTAACCTCTTCACTATTTACCCTGCTGACTGTGTGCTCTCTCCTATGGCCCCTGTAGTGCGCATAGAACCTAATGGCGTCCAAACACTGTTGTTATTTGACAACGCTCGTGAGGACCTAGAGAGTAATGGGTGGTTAGTTTTCATCCAAAAATTCGAGGGTTTCAACCTCGCGGTCACTCAGCAGTTTGCCCTCACATTCGATGGATGCAGGGCCAAAGTTGGGGACATCCAACTTGAATTGAACGAGGAATTCCTCAGTTCAGCCACGGGTTTGCCAGCTAAAGGGTAGAGGTGGTTTAAGAATTCGAAGGTGGATGAAGTGCCATGGCCACTCCTATTCACCTCGAGGAAAATTATCAGTTGTGATAAAGGTATGCCAGTCACGGCCCTCAAGTCTCGATGGCATGATTTATTGGCCATTATTAAGCAATTTGTTACTTGCGAAGGTAGATATGGTTTAGTGTTTCTTTACCATCTCTGACTACTTATGAATTTCATAGATTTCCCTTTGAATATGCCTCACTACCTCCTACTCAGTCTGTATAAAATGGCTAAACGATTTAAGCGAGAGAAGGCTGACTCTAGCCTCTTCCATCACTGTTTGATCAAAATCGTTATTGTTCATCATTTGAGATTGAGTGGTGACTATTGGCAAGCTTTCCTGTTGAGGAATGGCTTTGCCACTCCTGAATGTGGTCAAGTGGACAAGACCATGGTCACTGAAACCCTTGTTGGGCCTGCCATGCCACCTCCTACCCTCCTACCCATTGTCGAACCCTCGACCTGCCCCAACATTGACCTACCCGACACCATGCCTGGCCCATGTTCGAAAGACAATGTTAAGATTGTTAAGAGGCCTGTAAGGAAGAAAGGCAAGGGTAATACAGATGTCAACAACAAAGGTAATAAGGTTGCACGATGGGTATCTAGGTGTGCTCGTAACAAGCCCAAATAAAACACAGACCAGAAGCCAATTGTTTTGAGTGAAGACTCGGATTTTGAGGTTGAGCGATTTTTGACCGAGGAGTACCCATACTCACACGACCTCTGTTCTATTGAACCCTATGACTACGTTTCCAACCTCCCACCGTGCCTTAAGGATAACCCTAACTTCCCCGGGATTAAGTTTGACAGTGGAACCCCTGGTAATTTAAAATATGCTTCACCTATAGTGACTCGGCCCGATCAACAACAATGCACTCAATGCAACTCTTGGCTCGAACGATACTACACAGATATCCCTTTGTTGCAATCCAAAATTAAGTCTTTGGAGGACCGGGTGACTGTGTTGTCTAAGGAAAATGATAGACTGCAAGCCAATGATAAAAGGCAAAAGACCACGGGTTCTATCGTGTTAAAAAATGTTGAGGCAGCCACTGCCATTTGTTAACTCGAAATTGTCCTGACCGAATTGTATCCCTACAACCAAGGTATGTTATTTCAATATTGATTTTTGAATGATTTGGTTTTTTTTTGAATTAACATAGCCGATTGTGTTTTCTTTGAAATAGCATAAATGATTTGTTTGATAAATAGAATATAGTCTGTTTCGATTGAATTGATTCAATACGATTTCGTTTGTTCTGAATTGGCATAAAATATTTGGTTTGTTTTAGTGTGAATGATTTGTTGTGTTTTGAATTAGTAATTAAGGGTTTGTTTGATAGATCGCATGCATTTCTATTATCATTAGATTAATTTAAAACGATTTTGTTTGTAAATATGACCAGCTATAGAATCGTGAGATTCTGTAGCTAGTCATAAAATTTGGATTTTTGTTGATTTTACAATTATAACACTATCTAAAATTGTTTATTCTTGTCCTTCTACAGGTACACACGAATTTCAAATGGGAATTGGATCTGTTGTGGTAGTTTAAGAACATGCTTTTTGTTACATAGTTTTGGTTTAGGTTGTTAGTCTTAGGCAGAAATAGGAATTTGGGAGATTGTTCCCATATTTTTGCAAACAGTTTTGATATTTTCCACAGGGAATGTTTCACCCTGTGGCCTTTAAATACTTGTTATTTTTTGTAAATAAGGCATCACTGTTGGGAGAACAGAGACTATGTACTTATGATTATACAAACTCGAATAGAACTGGATTTGTTGTACGGCTTTAGCTTCAATTCATCTTACTTTTGTTCAAGTTTTGTGCATAACAATTTGTAATCAAATTATTGACTACTTTAGATATCAAGATTTGTTACAGGTTGATGTGTTATGATTTAAATTCTGTCCATATTTGATGTATCTCATTTTACTCACAACAATTACTCTGTTTGAATTTAATGAATAGAAGGTTTATCTTCTTTGTTAAATGAACGATTATCTACAAATCTTCGCACTGGGATTTATCTAAATGTGATGATCTGTAAATTATAAAATTGTTGTTGTTTTATGTCTTGTTTTTTCTGTCATTCGTATTCAAAGAGCGTTGTTGCTTCGTGTTTATGCGAAGTAGTGGAGGATCTGATGCGGGTTTACCTCATCAAACAATGAACGTAGATGCTTATGCACAGGACAAATAGGAAGCGCTAATTTTAGGTCAACTTGTTATTTTATTTCAATAGTTTAATCAATATAAGGATTCACTGTAGTTTAGATAGATATATAATACAGATTGTAGTTTTTATTACTTAGTTAGATAGTTATTATTTCATTTCTCAACACAGATTATTATTCTTATTGATTAGCTTAGATAGCTTTTATTTTATTTCTTTCTCATAAAAATCATAAAAATAAAAAATAATAACTTTGCTGTCATAAGACAATTTACAAATGATTTTTGCTAATTTCGATTAAAATTTGTATTCTGTAAATACTGTACATATATAATTGAGATTTAATTCTGCTGATAGCTGAACATTTAAATAAGTAGAATGACTGTTTTATAATAATAGGTGGCAAACTGTATATATATATTTTAGATTTGTATATGTTTTGTTGTAGCTCTTTTTTCACTTAGATTAGTTTCTTTAGCTTAGTTTTTCTTTCATTTTTTCTAGGACTTAGATCAGCCAACGGAGCCTCTAAACCCGTTGGAGTGGGTTAATCCAAACATCTTGGGTTATTTAGACAACCCCGGACCGGATCCACTCCTCCAGTTGACGAGCGATCAATTTCTCCCGTCAACAAATGGCGCTAGAAGGAGGGCCTGAAAATTATTAATGGCACGAGGTGCTCGTAATACTTCTCCACCACCCAACCGCTCACCTATAGTGACAAGAAGTCATTCAAACGAAAACATCGTCCCTCAAACAACAACCACATCAAACGACGATCTACGGATCACAGTTGAACCAACAACCCCAAATCCTACAGGTGGTGACGTACAGGAGATTGTCCGACAATCTCTCATAAGAACACATAGTGCCTTCGCCCGTTTAAGACAACCAAATCGACCTTTGGACCAACCTTTGGATTTATTTGATATCAGAGAACAAATTAGAGGCACTAACTTCACTTTAAACCCTACAGACCCAATCCTCACTCCTGCTGCAGGAGGATCTGGAATACCACCCTCACCACCTCCATCATCTCCTTCTTCTTCTGGGGAAGACTCTTCTGACAAAGGCAGTTCCTCTTCTCAGCCTTCCACACCGCCTACACCAATGGCCAACCAGAACAATCCTGCCAAACCCTGGCTTGACCAAGATGCAGTAGCCGTACTTGGGCCTTAGCATCCCTTACCCAAACATCCGGAGAAGTGGCTCCCCAAGTTTGACCCTGACTCTATACAGATCGTCGAATATCACATTAAAAAGTTTATGTTAGCCATTAGACTCCGTAATGTCGAGCACAACGATGTAGTCTGTAGGTTGTTCCCCTATACTTTCAAGGGCAATCCCTCTACCTGGTACTTTTCCCAGCAACCCCATACCATCGTGTCTTGGGAGAAGTTCGAATCCTGCTTTCTTGAGAAGTTTGGAGACGATAAGTCTCCAGAAGTTCTAGTCATGGAGCTTTCTAGTTTAAGAATGAACCCCAAAGAGAAAATCAAAGACTTTAACCAAAGATTCTTAACACTAAAGAACCGAATCCCTACAGATTCAATGCCTGCTGAGAATCTCACCATAGCATACTATACTAAAGCCTTGCATCAAAGTATAGCCATTTGGGTAAAGCGATCTAAGAAAGCCACGTTGTTAGAGGCCTTCGAAGAGGCCATTCAAATTGAAAAAGACATCCTTAGTTTAAAAGACACTACTAGCAATGAAACAGAGACTAGTTTGGCTTCCAAAAAGAAAATCGAAATCCTCCCTAGACTTGCTCAAAATAAAACACATCCTGAAAGCTCGGATTTAGAAAACTTAACAAAAGTCGTTCAAAAACTGTCAAATCAAGTTATAGATTTGAAAAGGATGGCCGAAGAAGCTTCTTCGAGCAAAGGGCCTTACAAAACCCTGTTTAGGAAGCCTTTTCCCACCAATTGACCTAGTCCAAATATCGAGGGCCTAAATCTAGAAAGCCTGCAATTCGCTCTTCAAACAATTCTAGAAGCCCAGGATAACTTAATGCCTCCTGAGATTCTTGAGGAGGTAGTTGAATAAGAGACAGTTGAAGAAGAAGAATCTTCTCCGAACATTTTTGGACACTTCTCGGATAGCATTTTTCAAGCTAATTTCGAGACGGCACATCATTACAATACTAGGAGTAAGACAACAAACAAACCTTCCTCTGAAAACACTACGAATTTGCCCCCAAAACAATCTAAACCAACTGAGACCAAACAGAGTCATGTAAACCCAAACTTAGATTATGATTTAGTTGAAGATCTAAAAAAGTTAAGGGCTAACATTTCTGCTACAAAAAATGTTACAGAATATCGCAGAGAATAGCAAAAACAGTAATCCAAGCAGTAACAAAGTTTTTCAGAACAATCCAAAAGTTTCACAGAAAGCTCCCACTAAGAATAATTCTGATTCTCATGAGAAGGGAAGCCTTCCTGTAAATAATGTAACAAATGTAGATAAATTAGCTTTAGAGGCTGCGAGTAAAAAGCCAAAAGCTTCCACCATTAGTACTCGCAGAAATGTACCTCCATTTTTGTTAACTTTCGAAATCTTTAATAGAAATGTGCACAATTGTATGGTAGATTCAGGAGCGTCATCCAATGTAATGTCATGGTCTGTGTGTCAGAAAATTAATGCTGAAGTTGAACCATCCACCTTAAAAATCATCCAACTTGATCGAACTAGTGTTAAAGTTATAGGCGAATTAAGGAAAGTGCTTATAAGATTATCGTCTAACCCCAAAGTTCATCAAGTGATTGATATTATTGTTGTGGATATTCCAGAAGTTTATGGTCTTTTTTTAAGCAGATACTGGTCAGAGCAGCTACACGGCTATTTCGCGACGGATTGGTCTCACCTGTGGCTGCTCGAGAACGGCAAGCCCAACAAGATCAAGGTAAATTGTGAACGCTACCTAAAGCTCACAGTCACAGATTTAAATGATCCCAATGAACCATTTACCCCTTCTGCCAATTCACCCGAAATACAAGGGATGGATACCTTTTTCGGCAATTTCATGGCCGAAACTTCAACTATCATTAATCCAGAACAACAGTCTAAGATTGTAGCATATGTGCAGCCAACAATTTCTACACAATGGTCTCATGCACCCGATAAAAATCAAATATGGTCTCTTTACTTTGACGGGTCAAAGTCCAAAGAAGGAGCGGGTGTAGGTTGCGTTATTATTGATCCAGCAGGTAACAAAACCCTGATTGCATGTAGGCTAGAATTTGAATGTACTAATAACACAACAGAATATGAGGCTTTATTGTAGGGTCTCAGAAAATCATTAGATATGAACATTCAAAATTTGACTGTCTTTGGCGATTCGGAAATCGTGGTTAGACAGGTAAGAAATTCTATCCACTATCTGTCTCCGCATCTTAAAAGCTACCAATCCGAGGTATGGAATTTAATGAATAAGTTTTCTACTTTCAATATAAATTCTATTCCTAGATTGAATAATTCTGAAGCTAATCTATTAGCTAACGTAGCTTCCAAACTCTTTCCTGCAGAAGACTTGTCCTCGAATGCATTCTCCATCGAACTGTTGTTCAGGCCATCTGTTCCAGACAACATCACGAATTGGAGAGTCTTCGACGACGATCAACAGATTATTAGATTCCTGCATATGGAAGAAACTTTCCAAGGCGCGGTGATTGACGAATGCACTCATGACGACAATCTACGCGATTTCACGGTAATACCAGATCCTAGATATCCTGAATCTTCATTGGACATGGTAAATTCGATCCCTAAATCTGTAGTTAGATTAGAAAAATTTTACGATCTTCAAGACAAATTCAAAAAATCGGTCAAATGTAAAACCAATAGTTCCTCGTTATCATATGAAAAAGTAAACTTGGGAACTAGTGACAATCCACAGTGCATTAATTTAGGGGTGGGGTGTTCCGAAGAAGAAAAAGCCGCATTTGTTAAATTGTTTAAGGAATTCAAAGATGTTTTTGCATGGACGTATGACTACCTTAAAAATTTCGACCCTAACATCATACAACACGTCATTCCTATGAAACCCCAAACCATACCCTTTCAACAAAATTTAAGGAAAATGCACCCTAAGCTTGAACCGACCGTCAAAAAAGAATTAAATAAACTCCTGAATGCTAAGATAATTTTCCCAGTTAGGCACACACAATGGGTTTCTAACCTTGTCCCTTTCCGAAAGAAAAGTGGTGAAATCCGACTATGCGTCAATTTTTGAAACCTTAATAGAGCGTCTGATAAAGACAACTACCCTGTCCCACCCATGGAACAGATCCTTCAACAGGTATCTAGTTCTGAAAGACTATCCTTATTGGATGGTTTTTCAGGATACAACCAAGTCCTGATGTCTCCTCCAGACCAACTTAAAACTACCTTCCGCACTCCATGGGGCACCCACGCTTATAGGAAAATGCCCTTTGGACTCATTAATGCCGGTGCCACTTTCCAGAGAGTGATGGACATCACTTTCTGAGGCTTAATCAATCAATCTGTCATAGTTTACCTAGATGATGTTACTGTATTTTCAAAAAAAAAACTGATCATCTAGCTCATTTAAGAGTCGTTCTACAGTGATGTCGTAAGTACGACATTTCCTTGAATCCTAAAAAATCTATCTTCATAGTAGAACAAGGTAAACTCTTAGGATTTATTGTGTCAAGCAAAGGGATGATTATCGACCCTGAAAGGACTCAAGTCATCTCAAAACTTCCCCCTCCCTCATCCAAAAAGTCTATGCAGTCTTTCTTAGGCCAGATAAATTTTGTCAGGAGATTTGTCCCCAGTTTCTCCGAAATGGTCAAACCTTTACAGAATTTAATTAAGAAATATGCACAATATCATTGGGGACCCTTAGAAAACCAAGCTTTTAATTCAATAAAAAAGTTCATAATAGACGCTCCTTCTCTCATGAGCCCTGACTTTTCGCAAGACTTCACGCTCTACACATTTGCTTCTGACCGCTCCTACGCTACTGTCCTAACTCAAAAGAACGCTGAAAACAACGAAGTCCCGATTGCCTTTATGAGCTCTACTTTCAAAGGTGCGGAACTTAATTACCCAGTGGTAGATCAGCAAGCCTATGCTGTTTTTAAAGAAGTCAAGCATTTTCGATCTTATCTTTTGAAATCTAGGACGAAAATTATTGTCCCTTACCCAGCCGTCAGAAATCTGTTAGTGCAGAAAGAACTAGGCGAAAAGAGGGCGAACTGGGTTACCTCCTTGCAAGAGTATGACATAGAAATCACCCCAGCTCAAATAGTGAGAGGCCAAGGGTTATGTAAGTTAGTTGCTGATTCAACAGTAGGACAGCAAGAAGAAAATGATATGTCAAACCCAAGACAACAAACCAAAATTCAATCTGCTGTGCACAAAATTCTGTCAGTCCCTGGTATGACAATATAAAATTCTGTCTTGAACATGGTTCAGCCCCCCATCACCTGGATCCCACTAAAAGAAGAGCGTTAAGATCAAAATATGCCTCCTTTCAGTTGATTAATGGTATTTTGTTTCGTCAAAATTTTGATGGAGTACTAATGCGCTATCTTGAGAAAGATGAAGTAGAAAAGGTCTTACTAGAATATCACACAGGAGAAGCTGGTGGGCATTTTGGTGGGGACACCACTGCCCATAAAGTTTTAAGAGAAGGCTATTACTGGCCTACACTTTTTAGAGATGTTCACGCCTTGTGTCGCAAGTGTATTATTTGTCAAAAAACATTTGGGCGGATATAGAAACCAACCTTTCCTTTGCAGTCTGTTTCAGTAGACTCCCCTTTTCAGCAGTGGGGTCTTGATATTATAGGTCCAATCAATCCGCCATCCTCACAGTAGCATAATTTTATCATAACATCCACAAATTACTTCACCAGGTGGTCTGAAGCTGTCGCATTAAGAACTGTGAATACCAATCAGGTAATTTCCTTTTTAAATTCAAATATTATTACTCATTTTGGTATCCCTGACTGTTTAGTATTCAATAACGCTTCTTATTTTTTGTCTCTTGAGATGAGCGATTTCGCTCTAGAAAAATGAATTAAATTAAAGTATTCTGCCAGCTACTACCCCCAGGTCAATGGATTGGCAGAATCGACAAATAAGAATCTGATTAAAATCATCAAGAGAATGGTATCTGAAAATCACAAAAATTGGCATAATGCACTATTAAACGCAATCTGGGATGATAGAGTAACACTAAAAAATGCTATAGGTAACTCTCCCTTCTTTCTCGTCTATGGCAGAGAAGCAATTCTGCCACCACATATTCTTCTTCCCTCACTACAACTATCATAGAAAATACAATAAGAAGACTGCCCCCCTTTGGAGAATCGAATTAACGCTTTAATAAAACTAGAAGAGGTAAGAGCTCAAGCAAAACGTAAGTTAGATCAGCATCAACTAGTGGTCAAAAGATGGTTTGATTCCAACTCTGCCTCTGATAGAAACTTCGAAGTAAGTGATTTTGTCCTAAAATGGGACAAACCACACGAGGGAAAGGGAGAGCATACGAAGTTTCAGAACTTATGGCTAGGACCGTTTTTAATTGCTTAGAAATTGGGTCCCAACTCTTTCCGATTACAGAGTCTAGAGGGACAGCCAGACACCTATCGGGTGAATGGCCAAGCTCTGAAAAGATATTTCGCTTGATGACAACCCTGTGTATACTGTGTAAATATTTTTCTTTTGTCTTCTTTTCTTTTACTGTTTTGGTTTTGATTTTTCCCTTACGCTTATCAGTTTTTGCTTTTTTGGAAATACACATACTTGCATTATGAACTGTTCAGACAAAGAAAACAGAAAATTCTTTCTTTGAAATGACTGCTGAAAAATTGTCTAAACATCAATTATAATAACTTGCTGAAATTTACAGCCATGTTGAAAAAAGACTGTTGTTTGAAAGAAGTTTATTGATTTCAATCTGTAAGTGAAGCCTGTCACGGTCATCCATTATCTTCTTACGCTGTCCCTGTTCCTTAAGGGAATAACTTAGAAGATGTCTCCCTACTTTCGAAGATCAGTTTTGTAAACAAACCATCTCTGAATCTTAATGAAGGACAATTTTAAAAATTCTTTCAAGGTCTGTAAAAATATGTCTAAAATATCATAATTTTCAGCGTCACCTCGCTCAATTTTATATCTTTAAAAAACTAAACAAATCATAAAAGATCTGTGGGAAGTGCTTGTAAACCCGTCGGGATGCTGAAAAAGTCTGCTGGCAGTGAGTAAATGCATGCATGATGCCAAGACAACTTCGTCGGGGTACTGAACAGGCCCGCTGGCAGCGAAGCAATGTCGGGTATATGAAAATTTGCAAATATGGAATCTCTTGACCTTAAAATGTCTTTTATTCTGATCTGGAACTTCTTGGCAGGATACGGATATCAGAGTGGGTTAAATGGCAACCCTGCCGAGGCTATGGACGCCTACTAGCAACAGTGGCTTTGTCAACAGTATTGGAGATTTATCTTTAATATCATGACTTGCTTGTCTTAAGACTGTTATCAGTTTTCATCTTTTAAGCACAGCTGGAATTCTTTGATTAATGATGATGTTTAAACAAATTTCTGGTTGTTTTTGAGTTAGAATTATTCTCATTATCATAATCTGGATTTATTCTTTTGGCAGAGATAACTGCTTCTACCAGTGTGTCGCCATTGTTGGCAGCCATTTTGCATTTTTATCTTTTCCTTACAAGCTTCCCACACAAGGGTTTTTGAACCCTTAATACTCATCGCAATCTTTTAAATAAAACGACACGATTATCTTGCGCTTTTTCACACCTGCGTTTTTTTTCATTTTCACGATTGCAAGCGTGAAAACCTTGAGTTCGAAGTCATGTCGATGGCATTAAAATCGTCACTGGATTATTACAAATAATCTTGTTCGTGTGGTCATTTCACCTCTAACTCAATAATGGTCACACAATTTGCAAGACACCAAACCTTTACTCACTTTGCATTTTTGTTAATATGACTTCATTTTATAAGTTTGTGATGCAATGATATTCTGGTGATTGTGATTGAGTTCTTGATACAATGGTGGTATGATATTCTATTGTCTTTGATCAAATCCTTGGTGCAATGGTTTCATAAAACGCATTATTTTTATGATCAAATCCTTGGTGCAATATTCGACATGTTGTTTTGTTTTAAGTCATACAAATGCTATTGTTTGTTCAAATATTCGGATCGACTTGTCATGATTTTCAATGGTTATTTGTTTGGCATGTCGTTTACATTGTTTTTCACACACACCAAAAGTGATTTGAATTACCAAGGCATCGTCGATTGTACATATCAAAATGAATGTTTTGCATGGTTTCTTTTCATTCCACCACCCTCGCATGCATAGGCATTAAACGTCTACCTTGCATCACAGGCTACCTCTATTTGTTTTGAGGAAACTGTGGGAATTGGTCCTATGTCTACCTTGTCTAACCTCTTCACCGTTTACCCTGCTGACTGTGTGCTCTCTCCTATGGCCCCTGTAGTGCGCATAGAACCTAATGGCATCCAAACGCTGCTGTTATTTGACAACGCTCGTGAGGACCTGGAGAGTAATGGGTGGTTAGTTTTCATCCAAAAATTTGAGGGTTTCAACCTTGCGGTCGCTCAACAGTTTTCCCTCACATTCGATGGATGCAAG
Organism: Picea sitchensis; assembly: GCA_010110895.2. NCBI lineage: Eukaryota > Viridiplantae > Streptophyta > Pinopsida > Pinales > Pinaceae > Picea > Picea sitchensis. Next base: position 1,388 of record SNQJ01S0074616.1, on the reverse strand, counting down.
GCCAAAGTTGGGGACATCCAACTTGAATTGAACGAGGAATTCCTCAGTTCAGCCACAGGTTTGCCAGCTAAAGGGCAGAGGTGGTTTAAGAATTCGAAGGTGGATGAAGTGCCATGGCTGCTCTTGTTCACCGCGAGGAAAATTATCAATTATGATAAAGGTATGCCAGTCACGGCCCTCAAGTCTCGATGGCATGATTTATTGGCCATTATTAAGCAATTTGTTACTTGCGAAGGTAGATATGGTTTAGTGTTTCTTTACCATCTCCGGCTACTTATGAATTTCATAGATTTCTCTTTGAATATGCCTCACTACCTCCTATGCAGTCTGTATAAAATGGCTAAACGATTTAAGCAGGAGAAGGCTGACTCCAGCCTCTTCCATCACTGTTTGATCAAAATCATTATTGTTCATCATTTGAGGCCGAGTGGTGATTGTTGGCAAGCTTTCCTGTTGAGGAATGGATTTGCCACTCTTGAATTTGGTCAAGTGGACAAGACCATGGTCACTGAAACCCTTTTTGTGCCTGCCGTGCCACCTCCTACCCTCCTACCCACTGTCGAACCCTCGACCTACCCCAACATTGACCTACCCGACACCATGCCTGGCCCATGTTCGAAAGACAATGCTAAGATTGTTAAGAGGCCTGTAAGGAAGAAAGGCAAGGGTAATACAGATGTCAACAACAAAGGTAAGAAGGTTGCATGATGGGTATCTAGGTGTGCTCGTAACAAGCCCAAACAAAATAGAGATCAGAAGCCAATTGTTTTGAGTGAAGACTCGGATTCCGAGGTTGAGCGATTTTTGACCGAGGAGTACCCATACTCACACGACCTCTGTTCTGTTGAACCATATGACTACGTTTCCAACCTCCCACCGTGCCTTAAGGATAACCCTAACTTCCCCGGTATTAAGTTTGACAGTGGAACCCCTGGTAATTTAAAAGATGCTTCACCTGTAGTGACTCGGCCCGATCAACAACAGTGCACTCAATGCAACTCTTGGCTCAAATGATACTACACGGATGTCCCTCTGTTGCAATCCAAAATTAAGTCTTTGGAGGACTGAGTGACTGTGTTGTCTAATGAAAATGATAGACTGCAAGCCAACGATAAAAGGCAAAAGACCACGGGTTCTATCGTGTTTGTTTGCACCCAATTAGCCACTTGATGAGCAAATTCAGAGTGCTTACATGCCCAGTTGGGCTCTGCTAGGCATGAAAGCTGTGAGGTAAAAGGTTAGAAAGAGAAACAATAGAGTTATAAACAAAAATCAAACTAAAACTAATTAAAACTAAGAGCATATGAAACAATGAAAAATAAATGAAAATGGACCAATATCACCAATGTATAAGCTGATCTTATTGATGAAATCCAGAGGCACAAAGA
>SNQJ01S0074615.1:3249-34675 GCA_010110895.2 Picea sitchensis | reverse complement strand
TACATAGGTTATTGGTAATTCTAAAAGAACTAAAAATAATAATAATAAAATTTTAATTAATTGTAAAAATTAATCAACACTTTAATTAATTTTTTTTAATGTAAAATTAAATTAAAATTAATTTTTGAGTTTATGAAGTTTAAGTTTCTTGTTTTGTTAATAAATTAATATTAATTTATAATTTATAAATAATAATTTATTTTATTTTCAAGTATTTTATATAGTATTTTGTGTTTAAAGTGGATATTAAAATATTCTATTTAAAATTGATATTGAAATATATTATCTAATACTCATATTTTTTTTATTATTATTAATACTTTATTTAAATGAAGTATCTTAACTTCATGTTATTGATAAAAGATTTATATATTTCCACAAATTATAAAAAGTTTTAAATTAAAATTAAATTAATTAATTAATAAAAAAAATGTTATTTAAAATAAAAATAAAAGTTAAAATTCATAATTCATAAGTTAAAAGTTAAAATTCATAATTTAAATGCTACATGATATGAGTTCAATGTCTTTACAGTGTGTTTAGTCAAGTGGAGATATCAAAGATATCTAAGTTTAGTCAAATGGAGATATCCAAAAATTGTTGTTTAAAATAAAAATAAAAGTTATAATTCATAAAAAATAAAATAAAATATATATCCATATCATATTAAAGATAAAATAATACTTATAGCATAATAGAATTTAATATTTGATATTTAAATTTAAATGCTACATGATTTGAGTTCAATGTCTTTACAGTGTGTTTAGTGAAGTGGAGATATTCAAGTTTAGTCAAGTGGGAGATATCCAAAAATCCAAGGATAATGTGTTTAGTCAAGTGGAGTGAGGACCAAACCACCGCAAATGCAAAAGAATGAAGTATCTAAAACTGAAAATTAATAATAATAAAACTAGAAATTAATAGTATTAATAGTTAAAATCTCTTGAAAAATCTATCTAAGAACCTGTATAAGATGCAGTCATCTCGATCTTTCCATACGTATTTATGCTTACATTATAAGTGTTAGACACTTTATTAATAGTAATAAAATTGTCTATTTATATTATAAGCATTAGACACTTTATTAATAGTAATAAAACTAGAAATTAATAGTATTAATAGTTTAAAATCTCTTGAAAAGTCTATCTAAGAACATGTATAAGATGTAGTCATCTCAATCTTTCCATACACATACATAATATATATTTAATTTAAGAAGGACATAGCCTTTTGAACAATGTATAAGGATTACCTCGGATGGGGTGCTTCTCAACCCAGTAGACAACCAAAACACGGGGAGGCCACCTGGATGGGCGACGAACCACCTGGTGCCCACCCAGTCACATCCCAACATCCCCATCAAATCATGACCATCAACACACCGCCGCCACCCTCCACTCCTCCAACGTGCACCTGCATTCACACGAGTCTGATACTCTAGAATGTAGACGACTATATGGCACTACGCGAGGTTTCTCCAGACTCGTTTGAAATTCTCCATGTTCAGTCTCTGGTGCACAATCCTCTCTAGCACTCACTCTCAACTCCCAAGCGCTCTGTGCATCACCTCCCTTCTCATGCTCTAGTGCACAATTCACTCCCAAGTGATCTGCATTTCATCCCCCTGCTCAAAAACTCACTCTCCACTCCCTGGTGCATCCTTATTTGGACTCCCAGCTCGAGCCTAAGTTCCCCCCCAAGCTCGAATCTGGCTCTTGACATGCCTCATCCCAGAGGAAAACCAAAATGGGGCGTCACCTGGTATGAGGCCAGAGGAAGAAAACCACCCACCCTTGACCATCCCTCTAAGGTCGAGCTTCCCCCAACCACTCAACCAACTGATGCATCCATTCATGAACATCCCCCTTATGCGAATTTATTTTACGAATTGGGCCTTGAGGATGCGACACCTCACCCTCCTCCTCCTGTAGAAGAACAACCCCCCTGTCCTAGCCCCATTTGAAGCACCCCTCACTTCTCAACCCCTCATTGACCCCATCACTAGTCTCTCTCCCCACTCAAACCCCTAAAAATGTAGGGTTGAATGGTTTGATGTCTATGGAATCTCGTTCGGCTATGTGCCTCCCCCTTACTTCCCTTCACCTCCTCCTTATCCCCCTCACCACCCATCTCACCCCGGCCTCTCCCCTTCCATTTCCTCAGCCTCCCCAACCTCTCCGAGCAATGGCTACCAAGACAGATAACTGGACATGGACACCATGTGAAAACTACAAAGGGACCTGAGCGACATCAAAAAGGACTTGAGGGAGCTCAAGACAATCACGCTCGATGTGAATAATCGAGACGTCATTCGCTGGACTCAGGTAGACAAGATGATGGTCTTCCTCCAAGACCTTCGGAAAGGAATGATGGACCACAACAAGGGAAAGTCACAGGCATGGCGTGTCTACACCAGGGAGCCTGGAGCTTCGAGGAGACCCGAGGTTCCTAAAGGAATTCTCTTTGTTTCCATGTTTATGATGAACTTGGTTCACAGGTAGCCAAATTGCACTACGGTATTTTATATATTTTTGAACAATGGTATATGCCTATGTGGCATCGACATACCTTATTTTTTGAGCAATGGAACAGCGGTGGTTTCAGAAGAACTATAGATTCCAAGTAGGACTGTGAAACATATTTTTTTGGTACTCGGGGCAACAATGATTTCCAAGAATGGAACTTCTCCCATGTAAGATAGGGATTTTAATACTTCTGTAACTTTTTCAATATCCAATACAACAACTAACTTACAAAAAAAAAAAAAACAATGTATAAGGATTAGGAAACAATCTTTTCTTTAGAGTGGCATCATTGAGATTTAAACACTTGACACAAAAGTGTTCCAAAATAAAATCCAACCATATATAAGACTTTGTTCAACTTACTATAGATATGAAATATGAAATATTTTTATAGATAAGAGTATGTTTCACTACTCAACATAAAATTGATAAGTAATATTTGAAAATTATTAATAGGTGATTAAGAGAGTCGAATATGTGACCTCCCCATTTTACTAAGAGAGATTCTCACATTTGGCTCATGACCAAGTGAGCTAACCCTCGAGGATAATTTTATATCAACTTTATAAGGATGAACTTGAAAAAATAACTTATTACTTTTTTTAAATACCACGAATCAGATCCAAGTTGAGAATGGAAGGAATTATGCAAATCTCTCATAGTACATTGTAGAAAGTGTTTTTTTGACAAAACAATTGTTTGATGAGAAAAATGCTCAAAGATGAACTATTTACATCGATGGTTAACATTGCCTCTAGGTTCCTAGCTTATGTAAAATCCCATATTTAAGAAGGCATATTTGATTTAATTATTAATGACTTCATATAAATTGTCTTTGAAACCCAAATGGTCACTTAGAGCTTGAGGGGTTATTTTTTAGATTAGCTCCAAAATATAGTAAAGAATTATTTGTGTCAACATCTAAATTTCAATGTCTCTTCATTTGGGTAAACTTTGCATGACTTTGTATTGAATTTAATAGTTATACAAGGCTCAAATATATATGTCGAAACAACTGTCTAGTTAACCCTTGTTCAAGTAAGACTAGTTTTCCATCAATCCTACTAGAATAGTTGATGGTGTGTCATAGTATTAACTCGGTAGAATCACATAAAAACTATGAAAAAGAGACTATAAGCTTTGAACAGAGACATAGCTATTCCCCGGTGATGTCTGAGTTGGTGTCTCTATCCAGAGCATGTGACTTGGATGGAGTGACAAAGTGGTAAAGGCAGGTTGGGAATCTTTGTCCAGGTGGCGCATTGGAATAGGCATCAAAGAGCATGTCCACACACTGGCCCATGAGGGTTCCACGATAGGCGTGGTCCACCATCTGGCTCCTCAAATTGAAAACCAAATTGAGTAGGTCCAGATGGAGTAGAGGTGGCAAGTCACACCATGGAGTTTGCATGCAGGAGATAAGAGGTTGCATGAGGATTGTGCCATCCTCCTTGGTCTTTCCACTATGCTCATTTGGCTCTACTTCCACTGGATCACTTGATTTTTATTTCAGTTCACTTTAGGTCTAGTTCTCATTTCATTGCATGTTTGTTTCCCAAGAAGCTCTTTAGCATGGGGTTTGTTTCCCTAGGGGTTATGTCTATTGGGGTCTCCTCTTTCACATAACAAGTGAAGCCTTCTTCTCGTGTCACCACAGTTTCACCGCCATGATAATCCTCGAGGCCAGACAAGGAGGCTCCCACTTTGAAATTACTTGGTGGATCCCAATTTTCTAGCACTATGAAAAGGAGCAGCTCCGAAGTCTCTTGGAAAGGCTTCTCCGGGATTTCCTCTTCGACATATGCCATGGGAGGCACCACGATGACTACTGTAATCGGAGGCACATTACATTCAGTTATGCTGCGTTGAAGTTGGGTCCGAGCAATGGAGAGTGCCAATTCCATTTTTTGCAGGCATTTTCATCGAGCGACATAGGAATTTCAGGCGGAGCCTCGGTGAGGATTTCCTCGTTCAAGAGGCATCAATCTAGGGAGACAGGTGGGAGATGCAGCCAGAAGGCCGAGGAAGAGGGATGCTCAAATCTTCCAGCTACATCACAGTGCGAGTGAGGAGGTGTCAAGTAGAAAGCCATGGTGTGGAAGTGCACTAAGAAGCGAGGAGATTGAAGGAACGATGGTATGAAGTCCTCTGTGTGAATGAGCATCATAACTAGACTGGTCATGCAAGGGGAAAGTCTTGTTTCAGGAGGGAAGTAGCTGGAGCCCGCTCCCATCCTTAACGCTGAGGGGATGGGAGTCGGTCGACCTCATTTAAGGCCCGACCTAGGTCCACTCCATGTGTCTCGGGAGGTATGCGTGGCACCCCATCCAAGGAAGACCACTAAGTGTGTTATTCTTATTAAGGATATTGATTTCCTTGATATCTCAAATCTTGGCAAAATGATTTTAACAAAGTGGATCTCATAGCATAATCCCTTACCTTTTTTGTAATTTTCTTAAGATTCCCATCCAGGAAAGGATAACGTTTCTCTAAGCATTAATGTTGAAAATGATACATATCATTGATATTAGGTGTGGGATGAGACAAAGGGAAACATAATTATGTGGAATTCTACAAATATTTGACACAATGTTTCTCCAATTTCAAACTACTGTGATCAATACCAGTGTTTGAATATTGTTTTAGATCCATTGCATTTTTTTTCAATTAATGTTCCAAATTTGGTCAATGTGGCTCATCATTAGGATGAATAATGATGAGAGTTTGATTCTTTAAGTTGATCATATTCTCTTCATTATCCATCCTCATTATGCACTGCATTAGCGTGGTTTGAAACATTGATTAAAAAGAAATGAAGTGAATCCAAAAAAATCTTCAAACACATAATTTATCATCACATTCATGCAAATTTCACTAGAAACAACAAGAAAAATTGAAAGGTCGTGATAGATAAAGATGCATAGAATTAGGAAAACGGTGATAATCATTTTAGAGAACACATGAGTGAGGATATGATGGTGCAAAAAATTGAATGTACAAAATTGTAATCTCAAATTTTGGTTTGTTGATGTTGCCAATGTCCATTTTGTGTATGTTCACATCTGAATTTAATCAATAACATATAAGTTAAAAAATTCGCCAGTTGTTGTATAGCTTCTATATGAGTTCTGCATGACCTCCGGTCTTAGGATGCGTTCTAAACCTTTCACGAGTCCGGATTGACTCTTCAATTTTCCACAGGGAACATCTCACACCTACGAGATCAGCATCCACGAGGTCCATATGAGTTGCCTCGTGATCAAACACATCGCTAACTCTACAAACACGATAAAAAAATATGAAATAGGGACTTTTTAGAATTTTTGAATTTCGCAAATCCTGATTTAAGTTCCTTGACTCTTCAACCTATGAAATATGAAATGTCAACGAAGGTTGACTCCTTCAATCTACTTAGAACACACGCCACTTTTTTCCCACTAATTTTGGCTTTTGGGACTTGAGCAAACAACCAACAACCATTCCTCTTCTTTATGATTCCCGAATTCCAAAATTTCTCCTTTTGCAAGATCGACGACCTTTGGGGTTTACGCGGACAGCCACTCCTTTGACTTCCACTTGCCGCATTATCCTCGGCGTGCCAGGGGAATTTTGCTTTCAATGTTTCTCTCTTCATGATTTCGATAGTTGTGTTGACCATGCAACTCTACCTCTTAAGTCTCGAAACCCCAAAGAGCGATTGCGGCCCCAACAGCTATTGACCCTCAACCTTTCGGGAATTTTTCCTTTTGCTGTTCAGTATTTCATTACTCGCGAAAATCCCTGTGAGAGAGTTTCTTACCTTCCCGACTCTGATTCCTGAATTCTTGAAGCCTCACCTCCCATGTGATCTACGGATGAGATCTTCCTTAATCCGATGGATCTGGATCTTTCAAGATTTAGTGGGCCGGGAGTTTGAAACTCTCGATTCCAAAGTCTTTGCCTCCTCTACTTCCCAAACCCGAAATGCGAAATGTGAAATGGAGATCATGACGATAAGCCCACGGCCAAAATCTCAGTCCATATGAATGCTTCCTCCATGAACATATCCCTACTCCAAAGGCATGTCACATTTCATGACTTTAGGAGTTTTCAACCCAGTGCCTGGCTCCTTGTCATCAGATTACGAAATGCCGTCGAGCTGCAGGTATACCATGTAAATCAACATTTTAATTGTCAACTTGGGAAGGTAGACTTAGAGGAACCAGAACAGGAAATGCAGGGTTGATGAGGTGGTTTAAAGAATGCCAAGCTACTATCTATGAACTGCTAAAAGAAATTCGCTGGAAAGAGCTACTGCACGCTATTTTGCTCTGTACTACTCGGTACTTCTCGGTACTAACCGGTACTGTTTTTTATATGCATGTAAAAGATAAACAGAAAACAACTAAGTTCTTGCTACTTATCACTCCACACAACTCGGTAACCATCCTATGAAACTTTCTATTTTAATCAAATGAAACTTCTTCATCTCATGAGAGACCCAAACTAATTCCTGAATGTTAAGCGGTCTGAACATGTGGCGAAGAAATGAAATCAATGGTTGAAAAGATAATGCTAAACTTGAAGCTTGAGATGTTAAACCTATGTTGCAAGTACAAATGTTATTTTTGTTCTATGAAATCAATGAGGAAACGAATGAAAGATAATGTCTATTGTAAAATGCAATCTACACAGCTCTGCTTCCATCGAAGGGGGCCCTACCTTCTCACGTCCTTGAGCCGTCTCACTCAATGCATAGTGGATATAACTAACAACAACTGACAATAAAGGAAATCGTGCTAATGAAAATCCTACAGCAAAATGGCAATAACATAAATTGTGTTAATGGGACAACTCTTAACTATCTCATTGAAAATAAGAGTCTGTCTGATTAGCAGGAGACCTCCATTTCTCTATCTGATCTTTGCTATGTCTATTCCCCCATTTCCCCAACATAGAAGCTCTCATCTCCGTTTTCCAACCCTCGGCATGCATGGCATCCCTTTACATAATGTTTCCCCCCTCACGAAGCGAAATCGCATTGGCTTTGCCTTAGGTGAATAAGGAGTTACAAAACGGTTTTTAGGGTACCAGGAACCGTTTTCAGATCTACGGCAATACATGGCATCTTTACGGAAGCGGGTTCGGATCTCAGCAATGTTTACATAGCGTTTCGACTCTGCGGCAGGTGCGTTTCGACCTCTGGCGTTAGTGGCTTTTCGCCCTGAAGTTTATGGCGGGTTTCCCTGCGTTATGCTGCAATTTAGATACTTTGATGCGGTTGTTGGGTTTCCAGCTATGGAATTTACTCTGTTTAGCTTATCTTGGCATTTTTCATATTGCCCAATAACCCCAGGAATTGAAGTAAATGATGACTTTAACAATTTTCACATCTTGAATGGTATTGCCGAAAGCATTCCCAAATAAAACACAAACATACCCTAGTCCTCCACTAGCACCACTAGGGATAGCAATAATCCCCATGTCTCTTTGCAAACCATTTAACAACTTCAACATCATAAGAAGCACCAATTGGTAACTTTGAGCCAGAGATAAATTACTCCTTGTCTTCCCTTACCGTATTTGCACCAAGAGGTGACGGTGCATCCACATTATAGTTGAATTCTTAGGCTCATTTGTGGTTTTGGAGGCACTTCATGGTTCTTGTATGCAATGGAACATATATGTTCCATTATATATGTGTAACAGAGTATGAGTAGCACAGAAAGAATGCCATTTTTCTTAACAAAAGTCTTCAGGTGAGTAATTAATATCTTCAAGAAGCAGCAAGAAAATGTTATAAATACGGATTTGACATCCCCATGCTCGACCTTTGCGTGTCCTCATGCAAACAAATTCACCTCTTTAACAGCGCGGTAATAGAATGTTAACGGTCCGAGGCTGTCCATCTTGATTAATAGGAGCTGCTGAGAAGAACCCGCACTCTGAGCATGTGTTGTCAACTTATCCAATTTCCATATCAAAACTTTCAAACCTTCTAAAATTTGACAAGTTAAGCGACCGTTGATATCTTCTGGTTGGTGGTACACAGGTGCTTGTTGGTGCGAAATGTTGGTAAGCTCGTTTGAATATCGGCCATTATGTTGAGACAAATATGCCCGGGAATGAAATTTCGACGGTGATAAACTCTTGATGGCCATGTCGGGCCGGGAAAACAAATAAGCAACAAGTACTGGAAATCAACCTTCATCATTACTTATCTCCATTGTTATGCAAGTCTTGCGTAGAATTGTCTTTTGAAGTTACATCGGGCGCGAAAATTGTAGCTGCTTTCGTTAGCTACGATGGACACCGTAGCGATCTTGAGAATGCTGGCCGAATGCTTGGTAGAATGCTATTTGAAGATGCTTGGCGGTACTAATGGAACCTTCGGGAATCGCGGGGAAGACATTTGAACAAATAATAGTTAGAAGAAGAACTTCACGTAATAACGGTAAGATTATCACGGGGATGACCCAGACACGGCTTTTGTTACGGCTTGAAGAGAATCTTTGCGCATTTCTAATACAATAAGTCCATGAACCTTCTAGAAATTATATTTAATCATTAAAATAAAGGGAAATTAAGAGATGACCATACTAGACTTGTTGGGTATAGTTGTATGAGTGAAAATGTAAATGCATTTATAAGGTGAGAGAGCAAAATAAAGGGTGTAGAAGTGAATGTAGAGGGTTTCCTGTTTGAACTAATATCTCCATAGGTCATTTAGTTGATAGCAACTATGATGGCATTTGAGTTGATGCAGTTGTAAAATTTCAGCTGCCCTTTTGCTTCCATTTGATTGTAAATAGCTATAGCCTTCGTCCAGTTTCAAATTCCAAGGTCCAACAACTCTAGTCTTGTAGGCATCTGCTGCTACATAGAGGTCTCCTTGTTGCTAAGTAGCACTAATAGAATGCAGAAGCTCCTGCGGTACCTAAATGGCATCTCTTGTGACCGGGAATGTCAATCTAAAATTCCACTTGAACAAGGTGAATATGTTTCATATGGTTGAGCATGTACATGTGTATCTATGCTTGCTCTATTAAATGTCAAAACAGTGCTGCCATTCACGATAGTTGGATCCACCATATCACCTTCCTATCCAACTTCTTAACACAATAGAAACTTCTGCATGCATCTCTGTCTTCATCAGTACAACAACCAAGCGAAAGTCTTTCTCCCTCAGAATTACCTGTATTCAATCTGACATTATGTTTTTGCTGATGGTAAGTTGGTTGCTCTTCCATTTTTATTCTCCATTTGTTTCAATACAAATTCTACCTTGTCAAGAACTATGGCCTTGTTAATTGTCATTGAAAACAATCCCACCTATTAACCATGACAACACTGCATTCAAAAGAAGCCACCCAAAGCTACATAATCTTAACAATGTACAGAGGAATAAGTGCCACGTTGTTTTTGAATAGCCTACCATAGCTCATTACTTCTACTTCCAATTGCATTTTACATATGATTTACACCACAAAAGGCTTACTATATAACGAAGCAATATTTGCTTCAACCGGGGGTATATTGTGACTAATTACGGAAACCAGTCTTCTATGGAATAAACTTGGGTGTTTTCTCCATGACACATTTCTAACTAGTTGTATCACGTGAATGAGCAAAATTGGACTATTAACTTTGTTTAAGTCATCCATGTGCATTGTAACTTGTGATATTGAAGAGTGGGAACTTGCAAATGCTGCATGATACGATGAAATAGCTAGCTGCGCTAAAGCTGGTATTGCACCACCTGCCAATCCAGTGCAGATAGCAGAGAACAATCATTGTAGGAGGAGAACCAATGTGAAAATGCAACCACATAGGCCCTTTAACCAATCCTACGCTTTTATAAGGCATCCCATCCATGGAAATGCACTTGCACTTCCTCCAGCGAATTTTGTGCCAATCAGCCGGAAGAGCTATCTTTCGTATGAATGGTGCAAGGGCTCAAGCACTTTCATCCACTCCACATTGGTAACATGTGTTTTCCCCTTCCGGGGAATGAGTTTGCAGTGATCAAAATCAGCAACCCAGGCTTTAAAAGTCGGATCTAAAAATTACATTGCTTGCTTTGTATCTCTATAAATTATATGATGCGTTGCATGATGGTGAAGGTAAACAAGACCCTCTGCAGAACCAATTTCTATGTTCATTCACCTAGACCAATCAAGAAGGAATTATACAACATGTTGACCATGGATATGTGAAAGTATGCTCAAATTTGGCATGTAATCATAGACTATCCTTCAAAATAGTAACCACACAAGCTTAGTAAATTTTTGCGTCTAACTCAACCAAGAATTTCTACTTCCACTGCAAACTACATTCATCTTTGGTACTCCACACCTTTAATCTCTTGACAACAATTCAATTTTTCCATAGGAACCAACTCCTTTCAATATAGTCAATTATTTCTTAACAAGTGAATTCTTCTTATGCTAATAAGACATTTCCCATAAAACATGGCTCTCTGTTGAGAGTTTATAGATTGTGGAGCTGGTTCCAAACTGCCCGCAGTCCATGGAGGGGGTGGATAGCTAGATGATACTGGCAATACTTGAGATGCTGAGCTATAACCCTCGAGCCATGTGTCACTACATTCTGGTGGGGACTCCGAGGTTGCTTGAATCTAGTAGCCCAAGGTGCTACATAACTATTTTGAACATAGTAACCACGGTTCCAAGGGGGTGTTCTGATATTGCTGAGCTGAATAAAGCGTGTAATACTGTGAATTTTGATAACCTTGATGAGAAGAAAAATGGTTGCATGTTATACGTGCTTCCATTAGAGTAAGGTTGTTGTTGATATATGTTTGAGCATATGAATTCCCTGTTGACTGTTGTTGAGATATCGGAGATGATACAGGGTGGTTTAGATGGAAAATAGAGGATAGGGAAGTTATGAGATATAGGGACAAGTACGTGATGATGATAGCAAAAGAGGGAAGGAAAATGGATATGACTGGATGATGATGCTTTGAAAGGGTGGAAGGATATGGATTTAGCAAGTAAGTATAAGGAATTATAAGAAATCATAATAAAATTTCCTTAAATTTAATGATATAAATAAATTCAAAGAAAAGAATTCATACCTTAGAATCTCTTGTTACCTTCGGGACTGATTGAGGCTCAAGCGTGTCTTTGTCGAGGGTTGATTGTATAATGTAAGTATTGTGATGGAATGAGAGGCCTGTAGCAGAACACAACCTCTGTTCTTGTCTTGCTTCAAAGCTCACGCTGTTATGAGTCTGATGGGCTATCCTCTGTGCTAGATGTTTATAAAAATAGAAGAATAGGGTACGTCATACATTAGTGAGTACCAAAACTGCAAAGTCTCCATCCAAATACTTCCTTTTTGTGCAGGTCTACTTATGTTGCTGATGTCCTTTTTACTTGCAGAAAACATAAACTATTCCAAGGTGCTATATTTTATTCCTACCCGTCCTACCACCCTAAAGAAAAAGAGACATTTCTTTAGGTAGGTAGGTAGGGTAGTGAATAACCAATGTAGCCACTGTCTTAGTAGAACCAATAATGAATTCATGCCCTTTGATAGAAGATATAAGTGTATAATTACCAAGGCATGCTTGACTTCCAAGATTTGCTCTTCTTCTTCAGCAAATCTTGACTTCCAAGATTTGCTGAAGAAGAAGAAGAGCATCTGAAGGATGTAGAACCGATTGAAACCAATGTTCAATATGAGTATGCATACCATGTTCTGTTGCTACTGGAGTTCCTAATTGCTCATTGTTCTCTGTTTGGCAAAGTGTTCTGGTCTTGAATCAATTTGTTCCCTCCTCCATCTCTTGGTGAGAGATCTCTTCAAGTTCTACTTGAGATGCAGGAAATCTCTGCAGCAATCTCTTCTTCCGTTCCTTCAATCTTGAATCCATTAGTCAACTTTTGTGATTTTTCTTTTGTTTTAGGGTGTTTGCTAAAACTTTTTAAGTCACCAAATAACCAATTCCGAAAACTAATTTGCAAACTCACTTGCTTGAAGCGAAATGCGCATACTTGCTAAATGGAAATGTCCTTCTCGAGAATGAAAACACCTTGCTCTATGGTAGAAGCAACAAAAGCTTCTCTTGAAAGGAAATGGCATCTGGCGAAGAAAGGCACTATACGGAAATGAAGATTGCTTCTCTTGAGATCAAATGCACACCTGGCGAATCAAAATCTAATCTTCTGTGAAATGAAAACCCTCTTGCTGCTAATACACTCTGATACTTGTTGAAATGAGAGCACACTTGCACACTAATGAATATGAAAGCACTCTTTACTTCTACTTGCGGAAATCAAATCTACTTGTAGCTTGGAGCCCACTGTCCAATCCTTTTTAGTACCTCCCATTTGGCATAAAATGTCGGTACGCAGATATACCATGTTAATCAACATTTAATTGTCAACAGGAAGGGTAGACTTAGAGGGAACCGGCTTACCGAAATCACGGGGTTTGAAGAGGGGGTTTAAAGGATGTCAAGCTACTCTCTGAACTGCTAAAAAAAACTCGCTGGAAGAAGCTACTATACTCTACCTTGTTCGGCACTACTCTGTACTAACCGGTACTATTTTGTATATGCATGTGAAAGATAAATTGAAAACAACTAAGTTCTTGCTACTTATCACTCCACACAACTCGGCAACCATCCTATACAGCTTCCTATTGTAATCAAATGGAAACTTCTTCATCCTCATGAGATGCAAACTGGTTCCTAAATGTTAGGCAGTCTAAATGTGAAAACCGAAGAAATGAAATCAATGGCTGAAAGATAATGCTAAACTTGAGCTTGAAATGTTAAACCCTCTATTGCAAGTACAAATGTTATTTCTGTTCTATGAAATCAATGATAAAATGACTGAAAGATAATGTCTATTGTAAGTGCAATCTACACAACTCGTTTCCAGTGAAGGGAGACCTGCCTTCTCTGTCAACAGGCCGTCTCACTCAATGCATATTGGATATAACTAACATCAACTGGAAATAAAGGAAATTGTGTTAATGAAAACCCTACAACAAAATGGCAATAACATAAATCATGTTAATGGGACAACTCTTAACTATCTCATTGAAAATAAGAACAATCCAGTGCTTGGAGACCTCCATTCCTCAATCTGATCTATGCTATGTCCTGACCCCATTTCTCCAACATGGGAATCTCTTTCATCTCGTTTTCAACCCTCTGGCAATGCATGGAATCCATTTACATAACATTTCCCCTCACGGCAATGCGTGGCTTTACCCTAGGTGAATAAGGAGTTACAAAAATGGTTTGAGTACCCAGAATGAGACCGTTTTTTAGATCGCCAGCCTTGAATGGCATCATCTTTTCTGAAGCGTTCGGATCTACGGCAATGTTATAGCGTTTCAGCTCACGGCAAAGGGTTACATAGCGTTTTGACCTCATGGGTCATTGCTTTGCCCTAGAAGTTATAAAGCGGTTTCCCTGCGTTATGCACGGAATTTTGCGATACTTTGATGCCAGCTATTGGGTTTTCCAGCTATGAGTACTGAACAGCTTATCTTGGCATTTTGCATATTGCCAAATAACCACAGAAACTGAAGTAAATGATGAATTTAACCATTTGCACATCTTGAAAAATATTGCCGAAAGCATTCCCAAATAAAACACAAACATACCTGTCCTCCGCTTTAGCACCACCGAGGGGATGGCAATAATCCCCATGTCTCTTTTGCAAAACATTTTAACAACTTCAACATCATCATAAGCAGCAATTGGTAACTTTGCTCCGAGATAAATTACTCCTTGTCTTCCCCTTACCGTATTTGCACCAAGAGGTGGCCATCCCACATTATAGTTGAATTCTTGGCTCATTTGTGGTTTTGGAAGCGCCGTAGTTTTTAATGCAATGGAACATATATGTATGAGAACATGAATAGCCACCCGAGAAGAGAATGCCATTTTGTTAAACAAAAGTCTTCAGGAGGTAATTAATATCTTCAAGAAACAACCAGAAAATGTTATAAATCCGGATGCCCAACAATGCGAACCCGAAATGTTGAAATGTCGAAATTCCACTCCTAAGGGGAATCAACGGCTCCTGTTGCTTGTCATCCAATGGTCTCTACTCCTCTTGAGCTCCTGAATGCTAAAAGACACTCAGCCTTAAACTTCTCACATATCTGTGAGATCCAACGATCCACAGGATTTTTGGCACTTCTTCCAGGAAGCCTCCATCTGATTCTACCCTTGTTAGTCTCTTTCATGATTCGGGACTTAGAGAAACCAAGGATTTGTCATGCACTCCAAACCGACGATTCCCGAATTCGCAAAATGATCCAACAACTTACACAAAGCATGAATAGTTCACGTTGATCACGGATCCTAAGGTGATGGGTTCACTATGCAATGGAACATATATGTGTAACAGAACATGAATAGCACAGAAAGAATGCCATTTGTTAAACAAAAGTCTTCAGGAGAGTAATTAATATCTTCAAGAAACAGCAAGAAAATGTTATAAATCCGGATCCCAACAATGCCGAACCCCGAAATGTTGAAATGCTGAAATTCCACTCCAAAGGCGGATCAACAGCTCCTGTTGCTTGTCATCCAATGGTCTCTACTCCTCCTGAGCTCCTGAATGCTAAAAGACACTCAACCTTAAACTTCTCATAGATATGCGAGATCCAATGGTCCACGGAATTTTGGCACTTCTTCCTGGAAGCACTCCACCATCCGATTCTACCCTTGTTGATCTCTTTCATGATTCAGGACTTAGAGAAACCAAGGATTTGTCATGCACTCCAAACCGACGATTCCCGAATTCGCAAAATGATCCAACGACTTACACAAAGCATGATCAATGATTCACATTGATCCTGGATCCTAAGGTGATGGGTTCACCCACCTCTAACCACTTTCTAGCTTCCTTTGATCCTATGGTCCTCGCGATTTCGCGAGTTCTCCACAGAGAATTCTAACCATCTGCCTCTGCTTCTCAAGGACTTCTGGCCAAAGACTTGGCACCCTCCTTCTGCTGTCTGGATGTAACTTTGACAGTCTAGATCCAACCTTCTATCGTTGATCCAACAACTGTTGTAGCTCCCTCCCGAGATTTCTCACCTCCTTCTGGACTTGGAAAACTTTCAAGTTTTCAAAGGCCTTGACCTTTGCTCCCTCTTCAAGATCGATTTCCTTGGATCTTGCCTGCGTTCTAGGAAATTTGTTCCTCCTGAGCTTCTCAAGCTCGCTCAATCTCTAAGGGTATCGGCCCTCGTCTTTTCCTTCAAAGGGAAATTTGGTGCCCTCTTGGCAACCTCCTTCTCAAGCACTCCTTGTTGAGCCAACAGAGTATTCTGCAACTTTGTGAGTGTCTTTCCTATGACACTTCTACTTCTTCTCAAAACCTGAAAGACAGTTCTTCTTCATGCGCTCTATGCACTCACCCAATGCCCTCTTGATAGAGCTCTACAGAACCTGCAGTAGTTCTGTCTTCCCTGAACTCGAAATAGAGTTCTCCTCAATGCATCCTGTGCATCTGCTCAATGCCCTCCTGATAGAGCCTTTACATAATTCTCAACAATTATGTTTCTCCTCTCTATGCACTCCTCTACACAGTTTCTCCTTCAAGGTGTTCAACAAGATTGGGTCTTCCTCCTTGAGTTAATGACTTTATCTAGTGTGCCCTTCGGGCACGTCTTTGTCTGAAATTCCGTAGAACTCAGAAGTGCACTCCTGCACTGGTTTTCAGAGATCATAATACTCTATCATGCTCTCTTGCATGAAACCACAAAGAATCCAAACTTGAAATCAAAGAACTATCAGATAGGAAAATCTATCTATCCTTGCAAATGCACATCTAACATACATCTACAACATATCATCAACACATAAATACATTCATTCATGAACTCACAAACACATGAACAACAACATGTAGGAAAAACTGTTATGATTGTATTAATATGAAATGCCTCTTTACAATGTGAGCTCGGACTGCAATAGAGTCACAACTTCCCCTCTTCTCCCTATTCTTTCTGTTCTTCTCTGCCCAAACTACTCTATCGAAAACAAAAGAATATCTTTTTACAAAAGGGGGCTCCTCAAGTGCTTCCCTCCATCCTCACCAACTCTCATTAATTACAATGAATTACATTGAAAGGTTGTCTAGTCTGAATCGGATCTAGATCTCAACCTTACAACCATTTAAGGCAACCTTTATCTAAAGCCTACGTACATGCATGGCTTTTGGCTCTTCAGCCTTGCAACATTTAATACAATTTCAAAATTTGAAAAATGAGAGGGCTGTGCCTCTCTCCTTCCATTGAATGTGTGCTTTGATGTGCTAGCTCGATGGTGCATAGCTGGCTTGGAGCGATGATCCTGCATCGTACTCCTCTGTTGTGAGAAATTCATGAGCTCCTACTCATGAGCTTCCCAGCATGGTTGTCAAAATCCACCTAGATCCTAAACAATTCTTTGGAGTTGTTCATCCACTCCATCGCTTCGCTGCTGCTGTTGCTTCTGTTGCCCTGCTGCTATGGCAGGTTCTCCTTTTCTCAACTTCCCTTTGCTGACCTCTTTTGTTGATCTGATCATCAGCTTCCTGATTGCCTCAATTACCTCATCCAACTGCTCTAATGGTTGGCTCTTTGTATGCAGTCTTCCCTGCTGCAATTCTTCCTCCTTATCAGTGTGTAGATCTAGCTAATCTCCCATGTTATCTTTATTTACCTTTGTGGCACTGAGTGGCCACTCTCCTGCATACTCCAATTCTGCAATCTCATCATTGAACTATTTCCCAGCTTCCTCCTCTTCTGATAGATTACCTTCTGCCAGTTCCTCCTGTGTTGGTTCAGTTCCAACCTCTTCTAGCTTCTCCTAGGGCTGGTATGCTCCACTACCTTTTTCCAACTTAGCCTGTTGGATATGAAAATTTCTCACCATCACCCTTCTCTCCGGGGTTTCCAATTCTTCACACAGAACAAAAAAGTCTATGTTGTCCACTTCCTCTTCTTCCTCTTGTGCAGCTTCCAGTACTGTAGTGATCTCCTGTTCAGCTTCCTAGCTGAAAATTTTGAGCCATTCTGTTGAATGCTCATCTTCTTCTCCTTGGGAAAACATCAGTGTCTGCTCCATTTCTTCTTCCATGACATTTTCTGTTGGTTGTCCTTCTTCTGTTGCTGCATCTGTAACACATGCTCTGGCCTCAACTGGGCTACTTTGTAGGAACACTTCTATTCCTCCAATGATCATAATTCTCTTTTGATCCTCCTCCTGGATGGTGCAAGTTTTTAACTTGTCATCATCTTCATTCACATGGTCTGCAAAACCACATGAATCTTCACTTATCAGCACTCCTTGCTGACCTGAACTCACTCCTAAGTCCCTGAGACACTTAGACAGTCTCATCTCCTTTCCCCTGCCCACCTGGAAATCTGAACTTTTAGCACTTCTCCCCTGTAAGTACATGAGACCTTCCACTGATCTTCTTCCATTGCCCACCTTGCAACTTGAAAGTCCACTTCTTCCCACCTGGTAGTTTATGAGATCCTCTGTTAATCTCATACCATTTCCCACATGGAAATATGAATTTTTGTTGTTGTCCTACTGACAATCTATGAGATCCTCCAATGATCTCATTCCATTGCCCACCTGGCAAATTGAAATTTCATCTCTTCCCTCCTCGCAGTTTATGAGATCTGAAACTGATCCCTCTTCCTCATCACTGAGGGTTTCTTCGACTTCTAGCTCACAGATGCAAACCAGCTCTGTGTCACTGAGGCTTTCAACATACCTCAACCACTTCCTCAACTCTTGTTGTTGTTTCCTAGCCAACAATTTTTGAATAGGCCATTTGGCTTTCTTGTTCGGAGGCCATTCGTACCTCCAGTGTACTTTTGCCTCTTTTTGCATCTTTAATGTCAGTTGTTCCATTCTCACCCTTATCTCAGTGAGTTCTTTGTCAATCTCTGCTTTACTCATCTGTTGGTGGTATTCTCTTCCACCACGCTCATGGCCTATAGTATCCATTTCCATCTTTCTCCTACCCTCCTGGCAAGCGTATGGATCACTCTACATCTGAGAGCATCTCCATGTTTTCCTATAGCTCACCTAGTTGTCCACCATTTGTTGCACACCTTGCAACAATCACCACAGAGAATCAACACTCTATCTTCCTTCTCTATCTCCTTTGCCTGAAATATACATATGAAAATAGCAACTTTGATACCACAACTGACACAACACCCCTTGCCTTAGTAGGTTCTGCACGACCTCCCAGTCTTAGGATCATTCTAAACCATTCCCTGAGTGAGATTGACTCTTCGATTTTCCCACAGGGAACATCTCACACACACAAGGGTGTATCCATAGGTCCTTATGAGTTATGCCTACATGATCAAACATAGGCGCTAACTCTACACACCTGATCAACAAATATGATTGAGTCTTTTACTGAAAAAGGAATTTTTGATTTTGCAACTTCGCAAATCCTGACATAAGTTCCTTGACTCTTCAACCTTCGAAATTTGAAATGTCAACGAAGGTTGATTCCTTCAATGCGTCGAACACACGCCACTTGTTTCCCACTAATTTCGGCTTTTAGGGACTTAAGCGAACAGCCAAAAACCGTTCCTCTTCCATTATGATTCCCGGAATTTTGAAATTTCTCCTTTAGAGAGAACGATGGCCTTTGGGGATTTTCACCGAACCTTGACCACTCCTTTGACTTCCGCCGCACGTATCCTCTGAATGATACTTGGGACCCACCTTTTGGCATTTCTCTCTTCATGATTTCAGGAGTTGTGTTGACCATGCAACTCTACCTCTTGAGTCCCGAAATCCTGAAACTTGATTGGAGCCCAACGGCTATTGTCCCTCAACCTTTCAGGAACTTTTCCTTTCTCTCTTTGAGATTTCAAGACTCGCGAAAATCCACAGCAAAGAGTTTCCTTACCTTTTGAAACTCTGATTCCAAAATTCCCGAAGCCTCACCTTCCATGTGATCTATGGCTGAGATCTTCCTTGATTCGATGGCTCTGGATCTTTCGGGATTTTGTGAACCAGGAGTTTGAAACTCTTGATTCCAAAATCACAGCCTCCTCTACTTCCCGAACCCCAAAATGCCGAAATACCAAAATGGGCTCAACGACGATTAGCCCCTGACCAAATCTTGGTCCATGTGACTGCTTCCTCCGTGACCACAACCCTACTCCAAAGACACGTCACATTTCGCAACTTTGGGGTTTTCAATGCAGAGTGCCCCGACTCTTTGTCATCGGAATTGCAGAAATGTCGAACCCCAAAATGTTGAAATGCCGAAATTCCACTCCAAAGGGGGATCAACGGTTCCTGTTACTTCTCATCCAATGTTCGCTACTCCTCATGAGCTCTTGAACGCTAAAATACACTCAGCCTTAACCTTCTCACAGATCTACGGGATCCAACGGTCGACAGGATTTTGACACTTCTTCCTGGAAGCACTCCACCGTCCGATTCTACTCTTGTTGATCTTTTTTGTGATTCGAGACTTGGAGCAACCAAGGATTTGGCATGCACTCCAAACTCACGATTCCTGAATTCATGAAATGATCCAATGGCTTACGCAAAGCACGATCAACAGTTCACGTTGATCCTAGATCCTAAGGTGATGGGTTCATCCACCTATAACCACCTTGCAATTCTGACCGTCTGCCTCTACTTCTCAAGGAATTCTGGCCAATGAATTGGCAGCCTCCTTCTGTTGTCTGGATGTAACTTCGACGACCCATATCCAACCTTCTATCACTGATCCAATAGCTATTGTAGTTCCCTCCTGAGCTTCCTCACCTCCTTCCAGACTTGGAAGACTTTCAAGTTTTCAAAGGCCTCGACCTTTTCCCCCTCTACAACTTCGATTTCCTTAGGTCTCGCATGTGTTCTAGGAACATTGTTCCTCCTGAGCTTCTCAAAATTTCTCAATCTCTAAGGGTCTCAACCCTCATCTTTTCCTTCAAAGGGAAATTTGGTGCCCTCTTGGAAGCCTCCTGCTGAAGCACTCCTTGCTGAGCCAACAAAGTATTCTGCAACTCTGTGAGTGTCTTTCTCGTGAAACTTCTCCTTCTTCTCAGAACTCGAAAGAGATTTCTTCTTGGTGTGCTCTATGCACTAGCCCAATGCCCTCTTGGAAGACCTCTACAGAACCTACAGTAGTTTTTTATTCCCTGAACTCGAAATAGAGTTCTCCTCAATGCATGTTGTGCATCTGCTCAATGCCCTCCTGGCAGAGCCTTTATAGAATTCTCAACAATTCTGCTTCTCCTCTCTGTTCTCTCCTCTACACAGTTTCTCCTTCAAGGTGTTCAACAACCTTGAGGCTTCCTCCTTGAGTCAATGACTTTATCTAGTGTGCCCTCCTGGCACGTCTTTGTATGAAATTCCACAGAATTCAGAAGTGCACTCCTGCACTGGTTTTCAGAGACTGTAGCACTCTATCATGCACTCTTGCATGAAACCACAAAGAATCCAAACTTGAGATCAAAGAACTCTCAGATAGGAAAATATATCTATCCCTGCAAATACACATCTAACATACATCTACAACATATCATCAACACATAAAGACATTCATTCATGAACTCACAAACACATGAACAACAACATGCAGGAAAAACTGCTATGATTGTATTAATATGAAATGTCTCTTTACAATGTGAGCTCATACTGCAACAGAGTCACAACTTCCTCTCTTCTCCCTATTCTTTTTGTTCTTCTTTACCCAAACTACTCTACCGAAAACAAAAGAAGATCTTTTTACAAAAGGGGGTTCCTCGAGCGCTTCCCTCCATCCTCACCAACTCTCATTAATTACAATGAATTACATTGAATGGTTGTCTAGTATGAATCAGATCTAGATCTCAACCTTACAACCATTTAAGGAAACCTTAATATAAATATTGCATACATGCATGGCTTTTGGCTCTTCGGCCTTACAACATTTAATACAATTTCAAAATTTGAAAAATGAGAGGGCTGCGCCTCTCTCCCTCCATTGAATGTGTGCTTTGATGTGTTGGTTAGATGGTGCTTAGATGGCTTGGAGTGATGCTCCTGCATCATACTCCTCTGCTATGAGAAATTCATGAGATCCTACTCATGAGCTTCCCAGCATGGCCGTTTAAATCCACCTGGATCCCAAATAGTTCTTTGGAGCTGTTCATCCGCTCCATCACTTCATTGTTGTTGTTGCTTCTACTTCCCTTCTGCTATGGTAGGTTCTCCTCTACTCAACTTCCCTTTGCTGATCACTTCTGCTGATATGATCATCAGCTTCCCGATTGCTTCAATTACCTCGTCCAAATGCTCCAATGGCTGGCTCTTTGTATGCAGTCTGCCCTGCTGCAATTCTTCCTCCTTATCAGTGGGTAGATCTACTTGATATCCCATGTTGTCTTTATTTACCTTTGTGAAACTGAGTGGCCACTCTGCTGCAAACTCCAATTCTGCAATCTCCTCACTGAACTGTTGCTCAACTTCCTCCTCTTCTGATAGATTATCTTCTGCCAGTTCCTCCTGCGTTGGTTCAGTTCCAACTTCTTCCATCTTCTCCTGGGGCTAGTATGCTCCACTACCTTCTTCCAACTTAGCCTGTTGGATATGCAAATTTTGCACCATCACCCTTCTCTCCAGGGTTTCCAATTCTTCAAATAGACCAACAAAGTCTATGTTGTTTGCTTCCTCCTCTTCTTCTTCTTCTTCTTCTTCTGCAGCTTCCAGTACTGCAGTGATCTCTTGTTCATCTTCTTAGCTAAAAATTTTGATCCATTTTGTTGAATTCTCATCTTCTGCTCCTTGGGAAAACGTCAGTGTCTGCT
Source organism: Picea sitchensis (assembly GCA_010110895.2). NCBI lineage: Eukaryota > Viridiplantae > Streptophyta > Pinopsida > Pinales > Pinaceae > Picea > Picea sitchensis. The sequence goes on along the minus strand of SNQJ01S0074615.1, from coordinate 12,347 downwards.
CCATTTCTTCTTCCATGACAGTTTCTGCTGGCTGTCCTTCTTCTGTTGCTGCATATGTAACACATTCTCTGGCCTCAACTGGGCTGCCTGGTAGGAACATTTCTATTCCTCCAATGATCAGAATGCTCTTCTGATCCTCCTCCTAGATGGTGCAAGTTTTTAACTTGTCATCATCTTCATTCACATGGTTTGAAAAACCACATGAATCTTCACTTATCAGCAGTCCTTGCTGACCTAAACTCACCCCTGAGTCCCTGAGACTCTTAGACAGTATCATCTCCTTTCCCCGGACCACCTGGCAATCTGAACTTTCAACACTACTCCCCTGGAAGTACGTGAGACCTTCCATTGATCTTCATCCATTGCCCACCTAGCAACTTGAAAGTCCACTTCTTCCCACCTGGCAGTTTATGAGATCCTCTGTTAATCTCATACCATTGCCCACCTGGCAATATGAATTTTCATTGCTATCCTCCTGACAGTCTATGAGATCCTCCAAAGATCTCATTTCATTGCCACCTGGAAAATTGAAAATTCATCTCTGCCCTCTTGGCAGTTTATGAGATCTAAAACTGATCCCTCTTCCTCATCACTGAGGTTTTCTCTGACTTCTGGCTCACAGATGCAAACCATCTCTGTGTCACTGAGGCTTCCAACATACCTCAGCCACTTCCTCAACTGTTGTTGCTCCTTCCTGGCCAACAAATTTTGAACAAGCCATTTGGCTTTCTTCTTCATAGGCCATTCCTACCTCCAGTGTACTTTTGCCTCCTGCTGCATCTTTAATGTCAGTTGTTCCATTCTTGCCCTTATCTCAACGAGTTCTTTGTCAATCTTTTCTTTACTCATCTGCTCATGGTCTCCTCTTCCACCACGCTCACGGCCTTCAGTAGCCATTTCCATCTTTCACCTGCCCTCCTAGCAAGCGTATGGATCACTCTACATCTGAGAGCATCTCCATGATCTCCTACAACTCACCTGGTTGTCCACCATTTGTTGCACACCTTGCAACAATCACCACAGAGCATCAACACTCTATCTTCCATCTCTGTCTCCTTCACTTGAAATCTACAAATGAAAATATTAGCTCTGATACCACAATTGATGCAGCACCCCCTGCCTCAGCAGGTTCTGCGTGACCTCCCAGTCTTAGGATCGTTCTAAACCTTTCCCTGAGTCAAATTGACCCTTCGATTTTCCCCACAGGGAACATCTCACACACACAAGGGTGTATCCATAGGTCCTTATGAGTTATGCCTACGTGATCAAACAAAGGCGGTAACTCTGCACACCTGATCAACAAATATAATTGGGACTTTTACCGGAAAAGGAATTTCAGATTTTGCGACTTTGCGAGTCCTGATGTAAGTTCCTTGACTCTTCAACCTCCGAAATCTCAAATGTCAACGAAGGTTGAATCCTTCAATGCGCCGAACACATGCCACTTATTTCCCACTAATTTTTGATTTTCAGGACTTGAGCAAACAACCAACAATCATTCCTCTTCCCTTATGATTCCTTGAATTCTGAAATTTCTCCTTTGGTGAGATCGATGGCCTTTCAACATTTTTGCCAAACCTTGAACACTCCTTTGACTTCAGCCGCATGTATCCTCTGACTGATACTTGGGACCCACCTTTTGGCATTTCTCTCTTCATGATTTTGGGAGTTTGTTTGACCATGCAACTCTACCTCTTGAGTCCCGAAACCCTAAAACCCGATTGGGGCCCAATAGCGATTGTCCCTCAACCTTTCGGGAATTTTTCCTTTCGCTCTTTGGGATTTCGCGACTCGCGAAAATCCACAGCAGAGAGTTTCCTTACCTTTTGAAACACCGATTCCTGAATTCTTAAAGCCTCACCTCCCATGTGATCTACGGCTGAGATCTTCCTCGATCCAATGACTCTGGATCATGCAGGATTTCGTAAACCGAGAGTTTGAAACTCTCGATTCCAAAATCACTGCCTCCTCTACTTCCCGAACCCCGAAATGCTTAAATGCTTAAATGGGCTCAACGAAGATTATCCCCTGACCAAATATTGGTCCATGCGGCTGCTTCCTCTATGACCACAACCCTACTCCAAAGACACGTCACATTTCACAACTTCGGGGTTTTCAACGTAGAGTGCGTCGACACCTTGTCATCGGAATTGTCGAAATGTCAAACCCCAAAATGCCAAAATGCAGAAATTCCACTCCAAAGGGGGATCAACGGCTCCTATTGCTTCTCATCCAATGGTCGCTACTCCTCCTGAGCTCCTAAACACTAAAAGACACTTAGCCTTAACCCTCTCACAGATCAGCGAGATCCAACGGTCCACAGGATTTCGGCACTTCTTCCTGGAAGCACTCCACCGTCCGATTCTACCCTTGTTGATCTCTTTCGCGATTCGGGACTTGGAGCAACCAAGGATTTGGCATGCACTCCAAAATCATGATTCTTGAATTCACGAAATGATCCAATGGCTTACGTAAAGCACGATCAATGGTTCATGTTGATCGTAGATCCTAAGGTGATGGGTTCATCCACCTCTAACCACCTTGTAGCTTCCTTTGATACTACGTTCCTTGTGATTTCATGATTTCTCCATAGAGAATTCTGATTGTCTGCCTCTGCTTCTCAAGGACTTCTGGCCAATGACTTGGTACCCTCCTTCTCCTGTCTGGACGTAACTTCGATGGTCCATATCCAACCTTCTATCGCTGATCGAACAATTGTTGTATATCCCTCCTGAGCTTTCTCACCTCCTTCTGGACTTGGAAGACTTTCAAGTTTTCAAAGGCCTCGACCTTTGCTCCCTCTGCAAGCTCAATTTCCTTGGATCTCGCCTACGTTCTAGGAATGTTTTTCCTCCTGAGATTCTCAAACGTGCTAAATCTCTAAGGGTCTCAACCCTCGTCTTTTCCTTCAAAGGGAAATTTGGTGCCCTCTTGGAAGCCTCCTGCTCAAGCACTCCTTGCTAAGCCAACAAATTATTCTGCAACTCTATGAGCATCTTTCCTATGACACTTTTCCTTTTCTCAGAACCCGAAAGAGAGTTCTTCTCAGTGTGCTTTATGCACTCACCCAATGCCCTCTTGGGAGAGATCTACAGAACCTGCAGTAGTTTTGTCTTCCCTGAACTCGAAATAGAGTTCTCCTCAATGCATCCTGTGCATCTGCTCAATGCCCTCCTAGCAGAGCCTTTACATAATTCTCAACAATTTTTCTTCTCCTCTCTGTGCTCTCCTCTGCACAGTTTCTCCTTCAAAGTGTTCAACAACCTTGAGGATTCCTCCTTGAGTCAATGACTCTAGCTAGTGCACCCTCTTGGCACGTCTTTGTTTGAAATTCTGCAGAATTCAGAAGTGCACTCCTGCACTGGTTTTCAGAGACCACAGTACTATGTCATGCACTCTTGCATGAAACCACAAAGAATCTAGACTTGAAATCAAAGAACTCTCAGATAGGAAAATCTATCTATCCCTGCAAATGCACATCTAACATACATCTACAACATATCATCAACACATAAATACATTCATTCATGAACTCACAAACACATGAACAACAACATGCATGAAAAACTACTATGATTGTATTAATATGAAATGCCTCTTTATAATGTGAGCTTAGACTACAAAACAGAGTCATAGCTTCCTCTCTTCTCCCTATTCTTTGTGTTCTTCTCTGCTTGAACTACTCTACCGAAAACAAAAGAAGATATTTTTACAAAAGGGGGCTCCTCGAGCGCTTCCCTCCATCCTCACCAACTCTCATTAATTACAATGAATTACATTGAATGGCTATCTAGTTCGAATCAGATCTAGATCTCAACCTTACAACCATTCGTGGCAACCTTTATCTAAAGCCTACGTACATGCACGACTTTTGGCTCTTTGGCCTTACAACATTTAATACAATTTTAAAATTTGAAAAATGAGAGGGATGTGCCTCTCTCCTTCCATTGAATGTGCACTTTGATGTGTTGGATGGATGGTGCATAGATGGCTTGGATCGATGCTCCTGCATCGTTAGCAAAGTTTTTTATCCCAAACAAATTAATTAACATAGTTTTTTTCAAATCAAAGAAGAAATGTGCATTAACATTGCAACATAATAATTATGAATAACATATAGATACCTCTGGAGAGATGGAATATGTGAACATATAAAAAGAGAAATAAACTCATCACATTTGTTAGGTTTTCAAAATTGTCATTGAACGACACATTTGCAGTTAATCTTTTTTCTACATTTCCGATGTTAATATAATTGTGACCCATAACCCATAACTAATTGTTTTTATGTTATTCAAAATCAAAATTTGAATCTAAACATTGATGAGTTGTTGAAAATGTGACCATTTTTTTAAAATTTTATAGCATTTATCAATTTTCATAAGTAACTAATCATTTCAAAACTTTTCTTTTTTTAGAATATTCCTTGAATTATTATTTTAAAATAAATTTAAATCCTTTAAAAAAAATCTAAAAAAAATTAAAATTTTCTATATTCAATTTTAATGGTAAGTCAAATCCATTTTAAAAACTCATTTATACCATTAATGCAAAATCTTTCTTGTTGTAACATGTAAATGCATAATGATAACTTGGATTACCTCTATTTTAATTTCAAACTCCTAATAAGTATTCGTAATGCAACTCCCCCAAGTACCACATTCGGAGATCGAACAAGATCACATTGTAATTATACACGTCATTCATTTTTAAGCCTCCCAGAGGGCGATGTGGGGGCCCTATCTCCATATTACCAGGATCTTTACTTTCAAAGCGTTGTCATTATAACATCATCAAATTTTGAATATTTGGAACTCTAGGAGCTCTTTATTCATTCATCCCAACCCTAGGTAATGGGAAATGTTTAAGTTTATAGTTTTTGGTTTTAAAAATATTTGAAAGGGTTAAATCGATAATTGAAAGATTGATCTTATTTAGTTATATGTAATGAGGTTGTAATTATTTTCAAACATTTCAAAATAATTAATAATAATAATAATAATAATAATAATAATAATAATAATAATTTAAGTAAAATAGTAAAAAGTTTGTAATCACTAATAATAAAAAATAACAACTTAAGTAAAAAGGTAAAAAGTTTGTAACCATTAACAATACAAATTTAAAGTAAAATGATAATAAGTTTTTAAATCACTAATAATAAGAATTTAATAAAAATTTAAATAAAATAGTAAAAAATGTTTGAGTTAGTAATTTGTGTGTTACATCAATAAAAATTTAAATGTTATATATTTTGTGGTTGTAAATAAAAGTTGTTATTTCAATAAATGCTAAGCTATAGTAAAGAATAAATGTTGAGCAATAGTATACGATAAATGTTTATCATAAATAAAGGATGAATGTTGAGTAGTTTCCATCATGTAAAATTAGAAAAGCATAAATGATTTATGATTTTTTATGTCTATTTATTTAATGTTTGGGTTAGAGCTTGTGAGAGCGGTTTTAACATGTTGTTATGCTATAGAAAATTCTCCAAAACCTTTATGTTATCAAATAGTCCTTCCTAAAGAATTGAGAATTTGTAATATATTGTAACCATATGTCAGTTTCTAATAATACATTAATTGTTCTTTGGAGTGTGGGTTTATACATTAAGTGTTCTTTGGAGTGGGTTTTTCCTCTTGGAAAGGTTTTACACAAGAAATTGTCTTACTTAATGGTTTTACTTTTCTATTTTGTTTCTCAATAGAAGTATGTTTTTTTTTTCCTCTGCACATTTTTTTCTCATTGATTAATGAAAACATAATATTTTTCACCTTTTCTTCCCTTTGTTTGGAATCAAAGATTGATCACTTTGGACCCAAGGCGTTAGGGACAAATTTTTCAAATCTAATACTAGTTTGAGTGGGTGCTTATGGAAAAGTAAATATTGTTCTATGGAAATGGTGAGCATGTCTAGATTAGAAACGAAAAGTTTAATGACATTAACTTTGAGCTATGGAAGCTCAAGATGAAGGATTTTATCATATATTGAGATCTACGAGATACCTTATTTGGAACCAAACCCACTGGTATGAAGGATAAAGCATGGGTAGAGTTAGAGAGAAAGATGAGAAGACTTGTCAAGTTCTATTTTTTCATTTCAATGTTATTGATTTGTATGAGATTAAATCCATTGTTAATAAAAACAATTCATGAGAAAACATGTTCACCTTGAAAATGGGTGATGGTGATTCTATATCCAAGCATCTTAGTGCATTTAATATTATTGGGCCCAAATTATATTACATGGATGAGTAGGATCGTTGTATGAATATTTTTTGTTATCTGTTAAATGTTTTGGACAACATTGTAATGACCATTAGAAACAATATATCTACAATGGTTCTTGATGAGTTGATGGATAGTTTACTCTCAAAGAAGGTTAGGTGGAAATCTTCTGAATCAACTAATGAGTGCTTGTTTTTCCATGGAAGGTTGAAAGGGAAAGGAAATAAGAGGTTAAAGGGAAAATAGAAATCCCATGGGTGAGTCAATAAATAAGTCTCCAAGAAAGTATAATCCAAAACGTTGGAACTATGGGAAGCTTGAGCATTTCGAAAGAGACTAGAAGGAAGAGAAAAACAAGAATAAGAAGCAAAAGACCGATTCTTGTCATAATTATGAAAAAATATTCAGAAGAGGATGGAGGAGACACATTTTTCGTATCTCTAGTAACTCATGTAGGCTAGAGTGAGTGGTTGATAGTCTTTGGAGCTTCTTGTAGTTTTTGAAAGATGGGGTCTAGAAAATTCCTCTGAATCTGCATGAGTGTAAATTTTGTGTCATGTTTAGGAAATTTCTTGGTTTCATAGTGTCCAAGTATGGGGTCATGGTTGATCCCTTTAAGTTGGAATGGATATTTCGATTTCCTCCCCCATGTAATATTTTCGAATTCTAAAGTCTGTAAGGAAAGGAGCATTTTTTGCATCGATTACTAGCTAATTATTTTGACATCACAAAAGGATTCATGTGTATTTTGAATAATGGATTTCATTTTATATGGTATGAGTATGTTCAATGATCATTTGATGTCTTTAGAAAGCTCTCAATCTTTCCCCGATTATTGAGTCCACTAGATTATAGATAGTGCTTTGTTTTATATATGGTGACATATGAATCAACCATTGACATGAATTTGGTTTAGGAGGATTAATTGCATAAACAACATTTGGTATACAACTTAAATAAGTTCATTGTTGGTCGTAAGTTATGATACTCTTATGTTTAAATATTGGCCTTGGAAACAATACATGCTATCGAAAGACTTTGATATTATATCCTTTTTAAACACATGATAGTGATTGCAAATGTAAATCCCATGTAGTGTATATTCTCTTGAGGAATAATTAGAGGTAAATATTCTAATTGGATAGTAATATTGAAATAAATTGATTTAGAGTATGTACCTATGACAAATCGAAGAATATATATTTCTCATATAGATGATGTCAGAGTTACCAAGAGACTATTAGGATAAATTTTAAATTGAGCCATTACTTGATGAAAATTTACTTGTCATTGCCACTTTTGATTTGTGGTATAAAGATATCATGTTATATCTACAATTTTAACAATACCCTTCTCACCTCTCTCATAGTGACTAATGGAAAATTCGACATCACATGAAGAGATACCTAATTATTGGTGACACTTTGTATCATGAATGGGATGACATTGGGTTACATTGATGTTTGAATCATGAGTAGGTAGAGAAGTTTATTAATTAATCACAATGGTAGATGTGGTAGTCAACTGTTTGGGTTGGCCATTAATCAAAATATTTTGCATGCAATATTGTTTTCCCTCTATTTTTAAGGATTTTTTTGCAGTAGTTAAGAAATAATATCCTTTTCAAGTGTACATAAAAAATATACATGAACATTCCGATCCTTTATTCCCTATTGGGGGTTTATTTATGACATTCCATCCAATTTTGATGAAATATTGTAAGTATATTATTGTGGTGGGTGGACTATTTGACAAAGGAGGATGAAGCTATGCATACATTTACAAATAACTATGAAATAATTTATCTATTCATATTCAATCATCTCATTTTTAGGTTTGGAGTTCTTAGAGAATTTTTCACTAAACATACCTCTCATTTTTTAATAAAATGATGACGAAGCTAGAAACGAAGTTGGGGTTCAAGAAAGAACACTCATCCCCTTAATATCCTCACTTGAATGGACAAGTACAATTCATTAGTAAGGATTTTCAAAATATTTCCCAAAGGATAATTAACAAGAGTAAAATTAATTGGCACTTAATAATGTTTTTCTTAGCTCTATGGGCATACTAAACTCCAGTCAAGACTACACTAGATTAAACTCCATTTCATGTTTTCCATGTACACGAGGATATATTATGAATTGAATATGAAATTCCCTCATTGAAATTAGCTTTTGAGCTATTTCATGACTGAACTTCTAAGGAAGAGCACCTTCTTTACCTAGAATGGCTTTATGAACACTGTAGAGATGATGATACTATGAGTGAGGCTAAAACAAAACATGTTAAGGATAAACATGACACGTATATCCATCCCCATGTTTTATATAAAGGAGTCCTAGTATTGAATTATCACCAAGATAAATATTCATTATAGTCAAGGAAGTTTAATCCTATGTGGAACAATCCTTATATTGTTATGTAAGTTCTTAGTAAGGAATATTATGAGTTGGAAGATTTTGATGGGAAATAACCTTGTACATGTTAAATATAAGTAGCATTTTCTAATTCTTCTTCTTCTTATTCTTCTTCTTCTTTTATATTTGTTTTTATTCTTTTATCACTTCTTATCATGCATTGAATTTGGCTGGAAAATTTCATTTGAATCTCCTATGTATATGGCATTTTTGGATGGTTCTATTTTCCATACTCAAATTGTTTCTTCAATAGGTTGGGTTATGTATTCTGTCACAAGTAATCTTGTGAACTGATCCAGGCGGATATCGGTGGCTACCCACCTTTTCCAACTGGCCCAAAACATGTTTTTGGTAATTTTGGTAATTTACTATTTTTAGCAGTTTTTAACTTCCGGGGCCATTTTGAGGCCCTAAATGATGTTTTTTGAGAAAACGGGGAGCAACATG
>SNQJ01S0074614.1:108844-132630 GCA_010110895.2 Picea sitchensis | reverse complement strand
TTCTTCTTAGGAGATTCTCTAGTAGCATGGTTGAGTAAAAAGCAAGGTTCCATTTCTTTATCAACTACAGAGGCAGAGTACATTGTTGTTGCTACCTGTTGCACTCAGGTATTATGGATGATTCAGACACTTGTAGACTTGGAAGTAAAATATGTTGCACCCATCCCAATTCATTGTGATAACACTAGTGCCATTAGTTTGTCCAAGAATCCTGTATTCCACTCCAAGACCAAGCATATTCCCATAAAATACCATTTTCTGAGAGAGCAGGTCACCAATCAGATTGCTCAGGTCCATTAAATTCCAACCATAGAACAAATTGCAGACATCTTTACTAAACCCCTAGCCAAGACACCATTTGAATATCTCTGACAGAAGCTGGGTGTCATCCCGTCTCACACCTAAGAGAGTCCATCCTATTAGGGGGAGTTTTGTATTGATTGAATATCTGATACCTCCTAAAAATACTACAACAACTCAGGGGGGGCATGCTTTCTTTGACATTGATGTCAAAAGGGGATAAAAGGGGTGGTATGGACCGGATGTTACAGTTGGAGGTCCAAACATATTAGCGCAGTCATTCAGGGTTGCCATCAATGCCAAAGGGGGAGATTGTTGGCATGTTTGCAGGCAGGTGTGCTTGTCAATGATGGCAAGATCAGAGTATGCAGCAATGGAAAAATAGGGACAACGTAAGCTCATGAGGATTAGTGTAGAGTCGCACGTAGTACGTAGGTGTGCACCGGGGACGGGGTTAACTCATTGCCAAAGCTCAAGAGAGATAACGTACTAATGATCTTAGATGGATCAAAGGTCGAGGCATTTGACACTTAGAATTATTCCAAGTTAGGAGGATGTGTAAGCCCAGGAGGAGAAGTGACAGTGATATTTGGATCCCATTGAGAATTCCCGATGAACATCAAATCTGAGCCTGAGGTCCGACCGACGTTGGATCTAGGAAACCTTGCACATTCTTTAAATATCAAGGTGAAGCGGGGTTATGAAATCCTGAAGGCAGGAGGACAATTTCGGATACTGGGAGTTGGAAGAGTTGAGACTCTTCATCATCAAAATTCTTAGAATCACAAAATGCGAAATACCGAAATCTCAAAAGCAGGAGGACAGTTTCAGATACCGTGAGTTGGAAGAGTCAAGACTCTTCATCATCAGGAGTCTCGGAATCACAAAATAAAAAATGTCAAAAATCCTGAAACAGACACATCAACCGGAGTTTCGGATACCGGGAGTTGGAGGAGTCAAGAGTCGAGACTCTTCATCAGAGGAGTCCCGAAGTCGCAAAATGTGAAATGTTGAAACACCTTTTTGTGTAGATTTCGGATACCAAGAGATGGAGCGTCAAATCACTTCATCACAAGGAATGTTGAAATGCGAAAAACACCTTTTGGTGTTGGTTTTAGATACTGGGAGTTGGAGTGTCGAAACACTTTGCAACAAGAATGTCGAAATGTCGAAATGTTGAAATGTGTTTTCGAATAAGGCTGTGGTCACTGTCGGTGGTCACATCTTCGAAGAGATGTAGAGAAGAGCTCGAAGAGACAAGCTCCATTTCAGAGTTTGGGACTTGGAGAGTCGAGACAACTCATAATAGAATCCTCGAAATGCGAAATGTGAAATACATGTTCAGAATTGGCCCTTGGTCATAAACCATGGTCACATCGATGAAGGCTCAAGGGAGGAGGTAGCACGAAGCTAATATCCATTTCAGAGATCATGACTTGGAGAGTCGAGATGCCTCACCACAGGGATGCCGAAAAGTCGAATGCTTGAATTCCGAAACGCCGAAAGGCTGAATTGTGAAATGGCGAAATAAGAATGAGACCCATCATTTATGATCCAATGGTGCAGGTTATTCAGGAATATGATTGAAGGTCTACTGTTTCTCTTCACAGTTAATTGATCAGTGGCGATTCAGTTGCTGAAGAGGTCTTTGGAGGTTCACAATGTAACTGCTAGAAACCATTGATGGTTTCTGCCAGAGGACTTGAAGAGACTTCTGTGTGATTGCTAGAGCAACTGAAGAGTCTCAAGGATTCTGCTAGTGGAATGAAGATTGTTCATAGAGTAAATTGACAGATGGATGAGCATTGAAGCCTATAATTGAAATAGAGAGGATGAGCTTGAGTGTGATAGAGAAGACAAAGAGTCTCGACTATTGTAGAGGCTAAGGAATCTTAGCATAACACCCAGTGATGATGGACACATGGGTTTAACAGCCAGAGAAGCTTAAGAGTTGCAATGATGATCAGGCAGAGCGCTCGACATGAAGATCATGCAGAAGAATTACGCACAGGGGATGCACAAGGTGCATAGAGACTATAAGAATGTAGAAGAAAGAAGAGATGGTTGTTGTAGTTGATATGGATTTTGGAGAGTAGAAGGAGGAGTGTGCAGCAGTTGAAATACAGAGAAGAGGAATGGTGCATTGAATGGACATGGAACATAGAGCATAAAAGGAAGAAGCACAGAAAGCACAAGGCATGTGTGCAGGAAGACAGTGAGACACTAAAGGAAGGCTGAGGTGCTCTTGTAGAGAAAAAAAAAGATTAGAAATCTCAAGAAGATGCAGACAGAGAGACACTGATACAGGAGAGTGGAGAAACATAACAGAACAGTGATAAGCCTGGTAAGCCAATGATAAATATTGTATCACTGTGATAAATTTATATACAAAAAATTTTATATTTCAAGGTGGAAGGGAGGTGCTAGGGAGGATTGTTGTCCTCAGAGGTTCAAGTGGGTGCTTGAACATTGGGAGTTGTAGCTTCCATCTGGTTGCAGCCAAAGAAACCAGGGTGGTAGGGTGGTGTAAGGGAGAACTGTTGTTCTCTGTTATACAGGTTGGTGCATGTGTGACTGGAAGTTGGTGCTTCCATCCAGTTGGTGATGGAACACTTAGGGAGTTGGTGCTTCCTTCTAGTGGGTGCTAGAGAAACCAGGGAGTTGGTGCTTCTTTCTAGTAGGTGCTACAGAAAACAGAGAGTTGGTGCTCTCAGCAAGTTGCAGCTTGCAAAACAAAGGTTGTAGCCTCATTATGAGTTGGTGATCATAAGTATGATAATGTACATAATGTAAAGATTACTTATCATATAAAGAAGAAGAGGTTTTTACTCTTTATGGGTTTCCTTAGGAAATATATGTCTCTGTATATTTCATATGTGTGAATGATGTTGAATGTTCTATTGCTTACTTCCCTACATTATTGTTATTGTCATTCAGTGCTCTGCAAAGAGTTTAAAATAAGAATAATCGTTTAAGCTTGGTGACAACTGATTCACACCCCCCCCCCTCTCAGTTGTCCAACAAGGTGAATTTTTTATTAATTTGATTTACTTATCATGATGTGTTTGACTTGTGATCCTTGGAGGGTGTATTCATTGTCTTTGTAAGACCTTGCTTGGTGGATAGTTTTGGAGGAACAAGCCTAGCTTAGGGCTAGGGTTTGGAGTGGTGGTGTTGTTGACTTGACACTTGGAACCGTTTTGATGGAGAGAGAACTTGTCTTGATGGAGGAGACCCTAGAGAATGAGAGGGAGGTATTTGGAGGCCCAATGTTTCACCCCCAAGCTCAATGACTTGCTCCAAGTGTCAAAACATTTCCTTAAAGGGGTGACGTCGTGCTTCTTTTAGGATTTTCTTACGTGAAAAATCAAATTTAAAGTTGTAAATGGGAAAAGTAATGGTTTTTTGCCCCTTAATATGTGGTTTACTCTAAACTTAAGTGGACAAACACTTTTTAGAGGATTTGTATAAATAAGGATAATTTATATTTCATTTTCATCACAACTCTTCCATCTTGGAGAGGATTCTTGGCTAAAATTTTCACCCGTCATGGGAAAATTCATCTTATCTCTCTCTTGTGCTATGGTTTATCTCTTGTATTGTGGAGTGAAGTGGTGTGCTATCTCTTGTAGGTTCTTTCTCTTTCCTTGGTGATGAAAAATACTTGGTAACTAGGGTTTGTCTTGGCATTTTTTGGAATTGGTAAGAAAAATATGCATGTTACTTTTATTTCTTATTCCATGGTTGTTATTGGCTAGATCCTTGGAGGAGTATAAGGTCATACACCCTACACCAATTTTTATCATTGTCATTTTTGAAAGAAGCAATTACAAAGGTTGCTAGGAGTAAAAGGTCTTACACCCTCCTAGATTTACCTTGTTATATTTTACCTACCCTAGGGAGATAGTATATCTAACCTATTGCAAGAGGAATCCATAACCCATTTGCAAAGGAACTAATCATTTATTACAATGGAGAAATAAAATAATTGCATTGAAATGCATGATTTGTTGAGATATTGAAATTGTTTAAGTTGGAATCTTTTCTTAGTTCTATAAGCTTGCTTATGCCCTAAGGGCATCCTCTTTAGGCCAATAATTTTGATGTTGTTATAAAATTAAAGCTACATCCATTAGGGCTAGAGAAAACTCTCTCTTTTACTTGGTGCACACTTACCAACTGTTGAAATTTACTTGTAAATGTCCATTATTGTTCCACTGCTCATTGTCTATGTTTTTGACGAATTACTTGTTAATTTTTGTGGTTGGATTTGTATGTTGTAGCAATTGTTTTCTGCAGCCACTTGGATTTTATAATAACTTGTTGATAACATATAATAAACAACCATAATCACCATCAAAATCTCACTTTAATCATTGGAAGTTAGACTAGTCTTTGCTAGCTTTATTTATGATATCTTGTACTAGATTTTGGATGGTTAAATTTGCAGCCATTGTCATTTTATGTTGCTGATATATATTTCTATAACTGCTGAAAATTTGGGACAACAATATTTTTTTCTTGTTCCCCTTGTCTTAAAGGATTATATATCCATTATTTGTCTTGTTGCAGGTAGGGCTAACATTGTTTTGTAGGTATCTATCACTTGGAAACCGTGTGCCCTTTATACAAGACTCATTTTCAAGCCTTCCATCATTTCTATCATTGACCTATAGGGGTTTGACTTATAATATCTCCATCCTCCGTCTCAATCCCCTAAGGGTCGCCCAGGATTCCCCCCTTGTGTAGGATTTTTCTTTCACTAAAGCGAGGGGAGGGTTTGTCTAAGGTGATAGTGGGTAGACTCTACCATAGTTATCAAAATCTCTTGGATTGGGTTGGGCTTTGCCCAACCTAAAATTTGTGCAATAAAATTTTGGTGCCATTGCCAGGGAGGATTTTGAATCCTCTTTCATGCCCTAACGAACCTTAAGCAAGATTTCATCCCAAATCCTTTTCCCGTAAGCTTTCCTGGCGACTCTATTTGAGAATTTATATTTTCCATTTTTTATGAGCTTTTCATAAATTTCAATTGGAGACTCCATTGAGGTATTACCCTAAGTAATGGAACCATGACGTCATGAGACTTACCGTGGGAATTCCATAACATGTGTTAGCGACATTTCTTGTCCTAGGAACAAGAGTATTCGGGTCTGCAAGTTGCACGAGGAGCGCCCGAGCATAGCATGGAAAAATCTCGCTTTAAGGTTTCCAAGCAAGTAAAAGGGCGAAGTTATATTGTCGGTGGTTCAGATTCATCCATTAGAGCAGATCGACGGTTGGCGGGAAATCGCAGTTAGCAGAGGTGCACCGAGATTAGTGCAATGGATAGCGCCCATGTTGTGTGCAGGGAAGGATAACAGTCGTCCATCCAAAGGACGCGTGGTGCGAGATCTAGTCACATCGGCGTTTCGGCATTCAAGAGTTCGAAAGGTGAGGGTTCTATGTTGTTCTACATCCCGAAACCCCGAAGAGCCAAAATCACCCAAAGTTGGGCCCACAGTATCACAGAGCAATCTCAGCCATCTATTCACATGAGACACTTAGCGCATGATTAGGCTCCTCGCCTTTTCGCCCATCGTAACTTCGAAGCGCAAGGAACAACTCCGTCATATTCCCGATGCGTGAGGTGCTGGGAGTGTCCAGGACCCGGGCCCACAGCATCACCGAGTGAATTCAGGACCGTCAGATATGAGAGGGACGCATGGCACCCAAGTAAGCCATCTCAGCATTTCGCTCATCGAGACTGTGATAAGCAAGGATTAGCTCCTCCCTATTCGTGAACGCCGAAAGTGCCTTTGAGAGTAAACACAGGGTCACAGCCCATGGTCACTTGGGAAGAAGAAGAGCTATGCAAAAGGGGGCAAAGGCGTCGATTCTAGTCGCTGAAAAGGTCACCGCAATCTCCAGGTGCCATCGGATTCGACCTCAATCCTGGTTTTCACTTGAAGTAAATGAAGATAAGAAGGGGTGGTTGAAACCTCTCCTCATTCATTAAGAGTGAGGTATGGAAGGTCTGGCATGCTATCTACTCAAGAAGGTCTTGTGTACCAAATTTTCCCAAAGAAGCCATGTCGAGCCCTCGACTAGCCGGAGGGGTCTGCACACGCTAACTCGGCACTTAATGGTTCAACTACTCCTCTTGCAGGGGCCATGCGCAGTTAAGGTGGTGTCTGACAAAGGATATCCATTCGAATTTGGCTGAGGGGACACCAAGCCTTGGATGACTGAGCACGTCGTTGTTAGGCAAATTTTTCTGAAGTATATAAGCTCAGTCTTTGTATTTTGTAATTTATCGATGGTTGAGCAACGCTCCCGGTTGTAAAACTTTAATGAAGCATTGTTATTCTAGTTATGCATGGACTCTTGAGACTTCTTATCTTATGAATGTCATTTTCTTTCACGTCTTTATTTACACTGTGATAGAACGACTCGGAATTGGAGAATCCAGTCGAGTTGTAACTGTTATAGGATGATGTAAAGTGGATCACTGTAACAGTTGCATTGTTTCTAATCGGTCCCTGTGATTTTCTTAGCGCTGAACGAATTGGAATTGGAGAATCCAATCAAGTCCCCTTTCAGTTTCTCGAAGCCTTGAACTAAGAGGATCTCGCATTTAGAGTTTTTCTTCTACAAACTACTGAAAGGTCTATCGCCTGAGGCAGTTTGTCCACTCTTCTCACCAAGTCTTCAACCTACTCATTTTCAAATCAACTCACTGACTGAAGTTAGATCAAGACCTCCTTTGTTCCTTACATACCAGACCTAGTCCCTGAGTTGGAGTGATAGCTCCCTGAGTCTCTACCCATTAAAACTATTGTGACATCAAAATTGATGGGCGTTGGGCTCTGCTCCTGCAAGTCTTCAAGTCGCCTGAGGCAGTTTGTCCACTCTTCTCACCAAGTCTTCAACCTGCTCATTTTCAAATCAACTCACTGACTGAAGTTAGATCAAGACCTCCTTTGTTCCTTACATACCAGACCTAGTCCATGAGTTGGAGTGATAGCTCCCTGAGTCTCTACCCATTTGATCACCCATTAAAACTATTGTGACATAAAAACTGATGGGCGTTGGGCTCTGCTCCTGCAAGCAATCCAGGAGTGACTTATAATGCCAACATTTCTGGCGCCATTGCCGAGGATGAAGTTGAAAATTTTCCCCGGGATTGAACGACATTGAGCTTCTGATTCTGAAGGTGCATCAGGTATCAGAGCCTTTGAAGATTTCTACTGTGCACCTGGTGACTCCATTGTGACGACTCCACTATGGCGAACCTGCCATGTCAATTGTGGCTTTTAGAGGTAGGCACACGCAGTCTCATCCACAACTGCCTCTAGCTACGCTTGAAACTGATCCAGAGGTGGTTCTTAGGAAAGGAAAGGCCCCTCAAGATGAAGCTTCCACCGCCGAACCAGGTAACCCGCCATCTCCTGCTGTAGGAACTCCATTTTATCCTCCTCGGTTTCTTAACAGACCTCTTTCTGAAGTTTCTCGTTTCCTAAATTTTGGGATTGTTCTTGTTGAGTTTTCCCCTCCTGGTCTGGGATTGGAAGAAGAAACCCTTGTCACTCCCCTCTCCTCTGAAGCTGTACTTTGGCATAGACCCAGGACCGCAAAATATTTCCCCACTCCTATCTTTACCACTCCTGCACAAAGAGGAGCGTCTACTGACCTGAGCCCGTTAGCCTTCTCCTTAAATCCCCTTCTGTTTCCCATTCCACTTCAAGGCTCATTCCCAGTAGCCCCTTCGTGAAATCCTTCTCCTCCAAGTTCTCCTCCACATAATATCCCTATGGCAGGAGAAAATCCCCCTATGACCAGAATGGAGGCTATTATAGCTGCTAGGTATGTGCCCCTCATATTACCTCAACCTCTCAATGCCCTCCCAGCAGATGGTTACCTCAAGCAGTTGCCTAAGTTTACAGGCGAAGGGGACATAACCACCGAAGAACACTTAGAATCCTTTTACAGTTTTATAGATGATAATGTTATCATGCATGCAGACGTATGGATGAGGATTTTTGTCCATAGTCTTCAAGGCGAGCCTAGAAAATGGTTCAAGGACGTCCTACCTCCTGGATCTATTGATGGGATCGAAGCTTTGGATAGTGTCTTTTTGAGACAGTGGGGAGATAAAAAAGACTTCATGTATTACATGACAGAGTTTGGGTCTTTGAAGAGAAAAGAAGGGGAGTCTGGCTCCGACTTCTCCAAGAGATTCAATAAAATGTACAATAAAATCCCTACTGATATAAAACCCTCTGAAGCCTCTGCAAAGATCACATATGCTAGTGCCTTTGATCCTGATTTTGGCCTCCTGTTGAGGGAGAGAAGAGCCACTACTCTGGCCCACATGCAGGATGTAGCCGTGGAGTTAGAATCTAACATTTTGGTTGTTGACCGGCTCAGAAACACTACGGGTAGAAACATATCCAGGCAAAGGCCTGAAGCTTCCCCATCCAGTCCTTCTTCCCTGCCCCTTCAGACAGATGAGACAACTAGAGTACTAAAATCACTTTCTGCCAGAATGGAAAGATGGGAGTTAGAAGGGAAGCCCATATACAAAAATCCACAGAATGTTGATGGTATAGGTTTCAGGAGACCTAATAACAATGGACCACAGGCCTTCCCAAGGGAACCAAAGGGGAAAGACAGGGAGGATCAAAGGATCCAAACCCCTCTCCAAAATAACCTGGTTACTCATGAGGGAGGGGGGGAGATAGACGAGTTTGACCCCAAGATTCACTGTGTTGAAGAAGCTCCTCCTTTTCCCCATTTGACTCAGTCTGCATATGAAGAATCCTTGATGAACATTCAAATTCATGAGTTAGGTAAAGGATAAAAGGTCGGTCACACCTCTAACAGATACAATCTTAGGTCAAGAAAGAAAGAAGCAGACTTTGACATCCAAGACCAACCCCTCATAGCAGAAAGGCCTACTAAGTCTGCAACAACCACTACTAAAGAAAAGAAAGCTCAGGATGCTTCACCGGCAGTCAAAGAACCTGTCTCTAAGGTAAGGGAAGCTCCTAAGCCTATTTCCTCCTTTAATTTTGAGCATGAAATTCAAAAGATTAGAATTCTCGTTCCCCTCTCTGAGCTAGTTAAAAATGAAGACTTCAAAAGGTCCCTCTCCAAGCTGCTACAATCTGATTCCCCCCAGCCTCCCTCCGACTCAAAGAACCTTCAATATGAGAAACTAGCAGTCATCCTAGGTCCCATGGTAGAAGAAATAGATGATCCATCCCCTCCCTTCTACACCTCCCTGAACATACATGATAAAGTGTTGCATAATTTCCTCATGGATTCAAGAGCTTCCCACAACCTCATGCCTAAAATTGTCATGGAGGAGCTGGGACTGGAAGTGACAAAGGCCTATCATGATTTGTACTCTTTTGATTCAAGGAGAGTGCAATGTCTGGGAGTCATCAAAGACCTGGTGGTTTCTTTATTTCAGCTACCCATGAAGAGTGTGGTCATGGATATTGTGGTAGTTGACGTTCCCCCCAAGTTTGGCATGCTGTTGTCAAGGTCTTGGATTAAAAGACTTGGAGGAACATTACAGATGGATCTCACATATGCCACCATTCCGATATTTGGAGGGGAACACAGGAGGTTTTATAGAGAAGCCCAGCTAGATTATATTGTCAGTGATGAAGAAAACCCCACTAATCATCCCATCTTTGCACTTGACATCGATTTAGGGTCTAATTTGTTACAGATCACTGGAACTCCTGAGGTCCCTTTACAGATCAGAAAGCAGCCCATTCTTAATCAGCAGATACCTCCTCCAACCACCTTTGTTTGGAAGATGTTCTTTAACGAAGCTTCCTCCAGTATAGGCGCAGGAGTTGGAGTGATTTTCATATCGCCCTGTCAAGAGACCATATCCCTGCCATACAAGCTGGAATTTGAAACTACCAACAATGTGGCGGAATATGAAGCTCTTGTTCTAGGTATGAGGGTTGCAAAAGAAATGGGAATTAAATATATGGCGGTGTTCGGAGATGCGGAATTGATAATCCAACAGGTCAGGAATGTTTATCGGGCCAAGCATCCTCGGCTCAGGAGTTACAGAAACGAGGTATGGGACCTGATTGATAATTTATTCTCAGCTTTCAACATTACTTTTTTCCCAAGGGAAGAAAATACCTCGGCCGACTCCCTAGCAGTCTCGGATAGTCTGTTCAGGATCCATCTGCCACCGAAGATCCATGGTGAGGTCGAAATAAGATACAGGCCATCCATCTTGGACAATGTAAAGCATTGGGAGGTATTCGAGGACGATCTTGAAATCAAAACATTTCTTCAGTCTGTCAATGAGTTTTTGGTATTACACATTGATCAAGATCCTGATCCCGAAGGTGACCCTCCCTCTGAGGTATTCTTGGATAAAATTGTTAACCACTAGATTATTCAGCTGCCTAGCAATCACATTCCAAGGGGACTAGTCCCTTTAGAAATATTGTTCGACAAGAATGATGTGGAAGTAAAGGGCGGCGTTTCAAATAAAGATGTTGATATAGCCGAATGCAACATTGGCACACAGGAGGAGCCTAAGTTTGTCAAATTATCAAGCATCCTGACCAATGAACAGAGGGCGGAATATACCGAGTTATTAAAAAAATTCGCTGATGTGTTTGCATGGGCCTATGAAGACCTCAAGACTTATGACACATCTGTCATTGAGCACAAGATCCCACTGAAAGAAGAGGCTAATCCATTCAGGCAGAAGCTGAGATAGATAAATCCCATGTTGCTACCTGTCATGGAGAAAGAAGTGAAGAAATTGCTAGATGCCCAAATCATTGTCCCCTTGAGATATTACGAATGGGTGGCCAATTTGGTCCCAGTAAGGAAGAAAAGTGGAGAGATCAGACTCTGTTTCGATTTCAGGAACCTGAATAGGAGCTCAAGGAAAGACAATTATCCCCTGCCCAACATGGAACAAATACTGCAGAGGGTAACTGGTGCATCTAGGATATCCATGACTGATGGTTTTTCTAGCTATAATCATATATCAGTCATACCTGAGGACAGAGAAAAAACGGCCTTCACCACTCCTTGGGGAACATTCATGTATGCCAAAATGCCTTTTGGATTGATGAATGCAGGGGAAACATTTCAGCGAGCCATGGACATAGCCTTCATCGGTGAGAAAAATAAGTTTGTGGTGATCTATCTGGATGACATAACAGTCTTCTCCAAGTCTGACAAAGAGCACTACTGTCATCTAAGAAAAGTTTTTTTGAAGTGTCGGAGGTTTGGCCTATCCTTAAACCCCAGGAAATATCTATTTGCTATGAAGGAGGGGAAGCTATTAGGCCATATAGTATCAGCAGAAGGAGTGAGGATTGATCCTAGCAGGGTAGAGGCAATTCAAACCCTGTCACTTCCTAGATCTAAGAAGGAAGTTCAGGCCTTTTTAGGGAAGATTAATTTCTTGAGGAGATTCGTCTCAAATTTTGTTGATTTGGTGAAACACATCATAGCCATGCTCAGGAAGGGAAATGAAGTGAAATGGACCTCTGATCCCAGGGAATCTTTTATCCAGATAAAAAGGGCATTGACTGAGGCACCTGTGATGATCAGTCCTGACTATTCCAAAGAGTTCCTAATTTTCTCTTTTGCTTCTTTTGATACAGTAGCAGCGGTCTTGTTGCAGAAAAATGAAGAAGGGCGAGAACGACCCATTGCCTTCTTCAGCAAGGTGTTAAGAGATGCATAGATCAAGTATGAAATCATGGAAAAACAGGCTTATGCCTTAGTGAAATCTCTCAAATCTTTCAGAGTCTATGTCCTACACTAGAAAGTGACTGTATACGTTCCTTCAGCCTCTGTGAAGGACATCCTTTTATAGGCCGAGCTAGATGGGAGAAGAGGGAAGTGGATTGCCAAGATCCTAGAGTTTGATTTGGAGATTAAGCCCACCAAGTTGATAAAGGGGTGGGGTTTAGCCAAGCTGTTGGCTGAATCCAATTGCAAATCCTTGGGGATTAGCTTCATCAACGCCTATTCAGAAAATCTGCAAGCTGAGTCGACCAATAAGAATTCACAGGGTGCCTTATCACTAACAACATGCACCTGGTACAAGGATATCTTCTACTTTCTGCAAGAATTAAAGCTGCCTGATGGAATGGGAAAAAGCAAGGCGAGAGATTTAAAGCTCAAGGCGGTCAAGTATTGCCTCATTGACCAAGCCTTGTACTGGAAAGACCCTCTAGGGGTATTTTTAAAATGCCTGGACCCGTAAGAAGCCCAGAAGGTTATGTTTGATTTCCATAGCGGTCTCTGTGGGGGGCATCATTTCTGGAAGACCATTGCTCATAAGATCCTTAGGGCTGGATATTACTGGCCTACTTTATTCGCTGATGTCTGCGGAGAAATCAGATATTGCATCAAATGCCAAAAGTTCTCAGGAAAACAATAGCTCAAATCGCTGCCATTAAAGCCTATAGTAGCTTCAGTACCTTTTCAACAGTGGGGGTTGGACTTCATTGGAGAAATTCATCCCCCCGAAAGCAGTCAACATAGATGGATCCTGACCGGGACAGACTATTTCACCAAGTGGATAGAAGCTACCCCTACCAGGAGTACTTCTCATAAAGTAATTATCAGCTTCCTAGAGGATATCATAGCCAGATTTGGCTGTCCCAGCAAAATCGTCACCGACAATGCCGACTCTTTCAAGTCTGAGCCTCTAATCAGGTTCTGTGAATAGTTTGAGATTTCGCTAATTCACTCTACTCCCTATTATCCTCAAGGAAATGGACTGGCGGAGTCTTCCAATAAAAGTCTGATCAAGCTCATTAAAAAATTATTGGAAGACAATAGAAGGGCCTGGGATTCAAAGCTCAAATTTTCTCTATGGGCCGACCGGGTGACAACAAAGAAGTCCCTGGGCATCTCACCTTTCCAACTTGTTTATGGAACAGAGGTTGTTTCCCTACTCAGCTCGCTTTATCTTTGGTGAAATTCCTCCAGGACCTTGAAGGAGAGCCTGACCATATGGTCAGAAGGATTCATCAGATGATGAAAGTACAACAGATCAGGGAACAGGTCTTGAACAGGGCCTACCATCATCAACAGAAGATCAAGCAAACCTTTGACAGGAAGAGCAGAAAGAAATATTTCGAGCTGGGTGATTTGGTGCTCAAATGGGATGCACCCAGGTAGGATAGGGGCAAACACAGTAAGTTTGATGCCCTCTGGTTTGGGCCTCTCAAGATCTCAGAGGTATTTTCAAACAACACTTACAGGTTGCAGGATTTGGAAGGCGAAGAAGTTTTTGATGGCTTAGTAAATGGGTATTTCTTAAAAAAAAAAAAATTGTAAGCCGCAGGCGGCTTCTCTTGTTTTGTAAATATTGTTTTATGTTTTCAGCTTAATAAATGACTCCATAGCCCAATAGCAAGGCACTAGATCTGCAAAAAGAGTCCTTAGAGCATCGCAGAGATGACTCTATCCCACATGGAGCCTAATGTTAGCAACATTTCTTGTCCTAGGCACAAGAGTATTCGGGTCTGCAAGTTGCACAAGAAGCGCCCGAGCGCAGCATGGAAAAATATCTCTTTAAGGTTTCCAAGAAAGTAAAAGGGTGAAGTTATATTGTTGGCGGTCCAGATTCATCCATAAGAGTAGATCGATGGTTGGCGGGAAATCCCAGTTAGCGGAGGTGCGTCGAGATTAGCGCAATGGATAGCGCCCATGTTGTGTGCAGGGAAGGATAGCAGTCGTCCATCCAAAGGACGCATGGCGTGAGATCTAGTCACATCGGTGTTTCGACATTCGAGAGTTCGAAGGGTGAGGGTTCTATGTTATTCTACATCCCGAAACCCTGAACCCCAAAGCATCGAAAGTGCCCAAAGTTGGGCCCACAGTATCACGGAGCAATCTCAGCCATCTATTCACAGGAGACACCTGGCGCGCGATTAGGCTCCTTGCCTTTTCGCCCATCGTGGCTTCGAAGCGCAAGGAACAGCTCCGTCATATTCCCAATGCGCGAGGTGCCGGGAGTGTCCAGGACCTGGGCCCGCAGCATCATCGAGTGAATTAAGGACCGTCATATATGAGAGGGACGTGTGGCGCCCAAGTAAGCCATCTCGGCGTTTCGCTCATCGTGACGGTGATAAGCAAGGATTAGCTCCTCCCTATTCGCGAACGCTGAAAGCGCCTTTGAGAGTAAACACAGGGTCATAGCCCGTGGTCACTTGGGAAGAAGAAGAGCTATGCAAAAGGGGGAAAAGGCGTCGATTCTAGTCGTCGAAAGGGTCACCGCGATCTCCAGGTGCCATCGGATTCGACCTCAATCCTGGTTTTCGCTTGAAGTAAATGAAGATAAGAAGGGGTGGTTGAAACCTCTCCTCATTCATTAAGAGTGAGTTATGGAAGGTCTGGAAGTCTATCTACTCGAGAAGGTCCTGTGTACCAAATTTTCCCAAAGAAGCCATGCCGAGCCCTCGACTAGCTGGAGGGGTCTGCACACGCTAACTCAGCACTTAATGGTTCAACTACTCCCCTTGCAGGGGCCATGCGTAGTTAAGGTGGTGTCTGACAAAGGATATTCCTCCGAATTTGGCTGAGAGGACACCAAGCCTTGGATGACTGAGCACGCCGTTGTTAGGCGAATTTTTCTGAAGTATATAAGCTCAGTCTTTGTATTTTGTAATCTATTGATGGTTGAGCAAGGCTCCCGGTTGTAAAACTTTAATGAAGCACTGTTATTCTGGTAATGCATGGACTCTTGAGACTTCTTGTCTTATGAATTTCATTTTCTTTCACATCTTTGTTTACATTGTGTTAGAACGACTTGGAATTGGAGAATCCAGTCGAGTTGTAACTGTTATAGGATGATGTAGAGTGGATCACTGTAACAGTTGCATTGTTTCTAATCGGTCCTTGTGATTTTCTTAGTGTTGAACGACTTGGAATTGGAGAATCCAGTCAAGTCCCCTTTCAGTTTCTTGAAGCCCTGAACCAAGAGGATCTTGCATACAGAGTTTTTCTTCTACAAACTACTAAAAGGTCTGTTGCCTAAGGTAGTTTGTCCACTCTTCTCACCAAGTCTTCAACCTGCTCATTTTCAAATCAACTCACTAACTGAAGTTAGATCAAGACCTCCTTTGTTCCTTACATACCAGACCCAGTCCCCGAGTTGGAGTGATAGCTCCCTAAGTCTCTACCCATTAAAACTATTGTGACATAAAAATTGATGGGCGTTGGGCTCTGCTCCTACAAGTCTTCAAGTCGCTTGAGGCAGTTTGTCCACTCTTCTCACCAAGTCTTCAACCTGCTCATTTTCAAATCAACTCACTGACTGAAGTTAGATCAAGACCTCCTTTGTTCCTTACATACTAGACCTAGTCCCCGAGTTGGAGTGATAGCTCCCTGAGTCTCTACCCATTTGATCACCCATTAAAACTATTGTGACATAAAAACTAATGGGTGTTGGGCTCTGCTCTTGCAAACAATCCAGGAGTGACTTTTGACGCCAACAACGTGTATCCTTCTATTGATGTTCAGAATATATCTGGATATCTAAATCATTTCTCTACATAGTGGAGGGAAAGGGGCCCTAAATTTGATGGTGATCCAGCTCTAGCAATCACCAGTGTCATGAATTATATGAAGTATGCTTCAAGGTTAAATGTGCTCCATGAAGATGTGTTGATGAAAATTTTTGTATCTTCTTTGGAATCAAGTGAAATGAGTTGGCTTGCACACTCATGTGATAAAAAAAGGTATCCCATCTTCTACAAATCTCGTTGAATAATTTCTCAAGAATTGTAGGCCAACTACTCAGAATTTGCAAGATACTTTCCAAAGCTCAAAGACGCTCTTTGTAGGTGTTAGTAACATTTTTTGTCCGGGGCACAAGAGTATTTAGGTCTACAGGTTGCACGAGGAGTGCCCAAGTGCAGCGCATAGAAGAAATCCTGTTCGGACTTAAAATCAAGCGATCGGGCAAAATTATAGTGTCAGCGGTCCTGATCCATCCATATGAGTAGATCAACGGTTGGCGGAAATTCACAGATAGAGAAGATGCACCGAGGATAGCGCAATGGATAGTGCCCACATCATGTGTGGGCATGGATGGCAGTCGTTCATCCAAAGGACACGTGGTGCGAGATCTGGTCACGTCGGCTTTTCGGCAGTCGCGAGTTCAAAGGGTGAAGGTTTTCTGTCGTTATACATCTCAAAGCCCCGAACCCCGAAGTGCCGATAGCGCCTGAAATCGGGCTCACAGCATCATCAGGTGAGTTCATAGCCGTCAGATCTAGGGGGACGCACGGCACCAACTCAAGCCATCTCGGCGTTTCTCTCATCGTGGTTTCGAGGGATGGGGATCAACCCCTTCCTATTCACGAACGTTGAAATATCCTTTGCAAGTAAGCACAGGGTCACAGCCCGTGGCCACCTGGGAAAGAAAAGAACTGTGAAAAAGGATCCCAAGGCATCGGGGCTAGCCGACGAAAGGATCATCGTGATCTCCATGCACCATCTGATGTGACTTTGATCCTGGTCCTCGCTAAAGAATTAAATGAAGGTGAACAAAGGTAGTTGAAACCTCAGCTCACTTATTGAATGTGAGGTATGGAGGTTTCGGAAGACAGTCTGCCCGAGACGGTCTTGTACACTGATTTTCTCCAAAAGGTCATGGTCGGTCCTCATCTAACCAGAGAAAGTCTGTGCACGCCATGTTGGCCTTTAATGTTGCTTCTATCTCCCCTGCAGGGTCCATGCGCAGTTAAGGCGACGTCTGACGAAAGTTACCCGTACAAATTCGGTTGAGGGGACACCACGCTTTGGATGACTGAACATGCCTCTGTGAGGTGAATTTTCTTGAGTATATAAACTCAGTCTTCGTATTTTGTATCGGTCGATGGTTGAGCTAGGCTCTCGATTGTAAAATTTTTATGCAGCGATGGTCGCTCTAGTTAATGTATAAGTCATTTGAGACTCTTACTTTATGGATGTCAGTTTCTCTTCCATCTCTTTGTATACTGTGTTAGAACAGCTCGGAATTAGAGGATCCAGTCGAGTTGTATATGTTATAGGATGATGTAGGTTGGAACACTGTAACAGTTGCATTGTTCTAATCGGTTCCTGTGATTTTCTTAGCGCTGGACGACTTGGAATTGGAGGATCCAGTCGAGTCACCCCTCAGCTCCTTGAAACTCCGAACCAAGAGGATCTTGGCTTCTGTATTTTTATTCCTCAAGCTTCCGAAGGCCTGTTTCCTAAAGCAGTCTTGCTCACCCTTCCCACAAGTCTTCCATCTACCACCCTTTAATCATTTACTGACAGAAGTTGGATCAAGACCTCCCTTGCTATCTAAATACTAGGCCCAGTTTCCTGAGTTAAAGTTGTACCTTCTTGAGTCTTTATCCATTTGATCACCCATTCAAAACTATCGTGACATAAAACTGATGGGCGTCGGGCTCTGCTCCTGCAAGCAATCCAGGAGTGACTTCCATCACTAACATTTCTTGCGCCGTTGCCGGGGACGAAGTTGAAGATTTTCCCTGGGCAGAACGACATTGAGCATCTAATTCTGAAGGTGCATTAGACATCAAAGCCCTTCAAGATTGCTACTGTACACCTGGTGACTCCATTGTTTCCACTTCACTGTTTCAGCTGTGGCTATTGATGGCACACCTGAAAGCTAACCCAGAGGAGCTTTCTCGAGAAGGTTTCAGCACCTGCTTTCTCAGCCTGAGAAGCTTCTTGGGGTAAAAACAACGTTAGGATATGGCCTTTGATGGTGAACAAGGACCAAACACATTTGAAGCTGCGCATCTTTCACCTGGTGACTCCATGATTCAAGGATCTATTGGCGACTCCACTGGTTCGATATGGAGAAAATCCTTGCTCGCAGGTTTTCTCCTTTTAATTTTTCTGCTATTCCCGGTTTTCCTAATGTTGTCCCCTCTCTGGATGAATGGGGTGATTATTTTCCCATATTTGGAAAATGTGAAGAGGACAACCCTACTCAGCACCTCAGTGAGTTTCATGAACTCATGCATCAGTGGAAGATACATCATGAGGATGTATTACTGAAAATGTTCATGTTCTCGTTAGCAGGGGATGCTCGTAAATGGTATCATTCTTTACCCCCTGCTAGCATCTCTTCACTCAGTGAATTCCATGCAGCCTTCACTGCCTATTGTCAGGAGCTTTATCTCTCTGAGTTGATTTGTCATAACTGTTGTGAGGGATACCACAACTATATACAAGATAAAKTTGTTTCAGACATAGGCTGTGAGGATGATCCTGACGACTTGGATCATAAATCATTCCTTTCTCCTCCACATTCGTCTGCATCAGAGGAGGGTCATGAAGCTGATGAAGATCCCAGGAGGAAGAAGACACCCTGAGTGAGTTGATGGAGCAGGTGAAGTATCTCTCTGCTC
Source organism: Picea sitchensis (assembly GCA_010110895.2). Lineage (NCBI taxonomy): Eukaryota > Viridiplantae > Streptophyta > Pinopsida > Pinales > Pinaceae > Picea > Picea sitchensis. The sequence continues at coordinate 113,917 of SNQJ01S0074614.1, read as the reverse complement.
AATATGCAAAGTTGGAATCTGAGGACAATGGGGAGGATTTTCCAGTCTCTGAGGCAGATGTTCTAGATGGCTCTTTTGAGGAGATTATTGAAGATTTTGTAAACGCATTAACATCTTCCCCCAATGAGCTTGTTGTCTCAGATCAAAACGATGAAGAGGTAATTGTGGAAGAGGATTGTTCTCTTTTCCTTCACGATATTTCCCATGATGTGTTTACATTTGGGGTCTAAACGGAGGAGCGGGGGATAGTTCCATTTATGCAAGTTTGAGAAGCTCTTTTCCCCCCCGACTTTGATGATTATCTGGAAGAGGAGCAGCAGAACCCCACACCACCTTTTGCTTATAAGAGCAGCCAGACCACTTATGACAGTTACGAATCAGAGTCTGAGCTCGATATGCTGGATTTCCAAGAGAAGGTCACAGAACCTTGTCCTTTGCTCACTAAGGAAAATTATCACGAGGAAATCAACCATCTCAGTCTTTCAAGAGACGCTGAGCAGTACAAGGAAGAGCAGAATTTACCCGGGGGGGCTGTTTATGATGAATACGAATCTGACCCGGGTGAGAGCCAAGAAGAGGAAAAAGAACCAGAGGAGAAGTCTGCCCTTTGTTCAAAACCAGTGAGTGAGCAGCCACCACCTGATATCAACGAGCCCACTTCAGTTATTCACCCGCCTGTGCTTATCAGAGATATTTGGCTGCATGTGAACAACTGTGTAGCAAAAGAGGTTGTATGTCACCAATTTCCTGGAATTGGCCACTCATTCGATGACCCTGTCAGCGAATACATGGAGTGGCATTCCCCTTATGCTTTGGAGCCGCCATATCCCATCTCAACTTTAGCGTGTAAGGGGACGTTGAAGAGTGTAACCGTTCTGCTGTCTCGGTTACATCAACTATTTGTGATCACTGACAGAAGGAAAGAGCTTCCCTTCAGGAAGTTACTTGATTGGCTATGGTGGAAGTCTGCTTTCACCTAGCCCCATGTACAGTGTTTTATTAGTTTAGGATTGTATATAAATAAGCTCCTTTGAGCATGTATCTTTATTTTGTTGCTTTTATTTTTCGGCCTGTATTTTCAGCAGCAGGATGTTTTGAGCCTGACTCCATAGCCCAATAGCAAGGCATTGAAGTTGCGGAATGAGTCCTTAGAGCACCACAGGGATGACTCTATCCCCCATGGAGCCTAATGTTAGTAACATTTTTTGTCCGGGGCACAAGAGTATTCAGGTCTGCAGGTTGCACGAGGAGCGCCCAAGCGCAGCACATAGAAGAAGTCCTATTAGAACTTAAAATCAAGCAAGCAGGAAAAATTATAGTGTCAACGGTCCTGATCCATCCATATGAGTAGATCAACAGTTGGTGGGAAGTCGCAGATAGAGAAGATGCGTCGAGGATAGCGCAATGGATAGCTCCCACATCATGTGCGGGCATGGATGGCAGCCATTCATCCAAAGGACACATGGTGTGAGATCTGGTCACGTCGGCTTTTCAATAGTCGCGATTTCAAAGGGTGAAGGTTTTATGTCGTTATACATCTCGAAGCCCCAAACCCCGAAGTGTCGATAGCACCTGAAATTGGGCTCACAGCATCATCGGGTGAGTTCAGAGCCGTCAGATCTAGGGGGACGCGCGGCGCCAACTCAAGCCATCTCGACATTTCTCTCATCGCAGTTTCAAGGGACGGAGATCAACCCCTTCCTATTCACGAACGTCGAAAGCTCCTTTGCGAGTAAGCACAGGGTCACAGCCCGTGGCCACCTGGGAAAGAAAAGAACTGTGCAAAAGGTGCCAAAGGCGTCGGGGCTAGCCACCGAAAGGATCAACGTGATCTCCATGCGCCATCTGATGTGACTTCGATCCTGGTCCTCGCTGAAGAATTAAATGAAGGTGAGCAGAGGTAGTTGAAACCTCAGCTCACTTATTGATTGCGAGGTATGGAGGTTTCGACAGACAGTCTTCCCGAGACGGTCCTGTACACTGATTTTCTCCAAAATGTCATGGTCGGTCCTCATCTGACCAGAGAAAGTCTGTGCATTCCATGTTGGCCTTTAATGTTGCTGCTATCTCCCCTGCAGGAGCCATGCATAGTTAAGGTGGCGTCTGACGAAAGTTACCCGTCCAAATTCGGTTGAGGGGACACCATGCTTTGGATGACTGAACATGCCTTTGTGAGGCGAATTTTCTTGAGTATATAAACTCAGTCTTCGTATTTTGTATCGGTCGATGGTTGAGCTAGGCTCTCGATTGTAAATTTTTGATGCAGCACTGGTCGCTCTGGTTAATGTATAAGTCATTTGAGACTTCTTACTTTATGGATGTCAGTTTCTCTTCCATCTCTTTGTATACTGTGTTAGAACAGCTTGGAATTGGAGGATCCAGTCGAGTTGTAGTTGTTATAGGATGATGTAGGTTGGATCACTGTAACAGTTGCATTGTTTCTAATCGGTTCCTGTGATTTTCTTAGCGTTGAACGACTTGGAATTGGAGGATCCAGTCGAGTCACCCCTCAGCTCCTTGAAACTCTGGACCAAGAGNTGACAAGGCAATTCAAAATTCTCTTCATGGTGGATAATGTTTACACGTGCCAACGCACTAGATTAATGCAATTACATCAGTTGCAATATTAGGAATATCGTTTGTTTCTAGCTCATAGGAATTTTACATTCGACCTAACTTTTTCTAGATACCTTGACTTTTGCTCATGGCTCACAAGGTTTGACTAGGCTCACAGAGGTTGTATGTTCCCCCTGACTTTTGCACTAGTTTGTCTATGCTCACAGAGGTTGTACGTTCCCCCTGAGTTAGGTTGTATGTTCCCCCTGACTTTTGCACTAGTTTGTCTATGCTCACAGAGGTTGTACGTTCCCCTGAATTTTTCACTAGACTGTCTATGCTCACAGAGGTTGTACATTCCCCCTGAATTTTGCATTAGACTCACATAGCATCTAGTTCATCCTGACTTTTGGTTTGACTCACAGAGGTTTTCTGTTCCCCCTGGCTTGGCTAGCCTTAGGGTGGCCCATATGGCCTCTCATTGGAGAATGATTGTCGATGCTCCCAAATTTAACATCTTCTTCACTGGAGGTGTGCTTTTCTTTACTGTTGGTTTCTCCTTTTCAATGGGAGCTTCAACCAACACATTCAAATTCCTCTGAGCCACCTCATCCTTGAATTGTTGCAACTATGCTTTGAGTTTTCTGTTCTGAGACTAAAAATCTTTGTTTTTTCTATAAAGGTTCTTGAGTTGTTTATGGAGAGGAAGAGCTCTTCTAGCTGCAAATCTTGCCAAATCAAGAGTGTTGTTGTAATCATCCATGAACTATTTCATCTTAATTCTTTCAGATAAGCCCTCTGATTTCAGGCGAGCAATCGCTTTCCTAGCCTCCCTGAGTTGTCTAACCAATATTTTAAAGGTATGATTGCTAGGTGGAGTGCTAATGTTGATAATCTCAACAGGTTTCTTCATGGCTTCACTTTCATTTGTCTGTTGCACAAGGGCTCTGTCTATCACCTCCATAGGCCTCTCAATGCCTTTGCCTTTATCTTTGTCTTTCCCTTTCTTTAGAATAGAAGCCTTTGGTAGGACTTGTGCTTCAACAATCTCCTTGAGAGCTGATGATCTTGTGAAAGATTTTTTGACCTTTGTGCTAGTTGTTGAAGGAGAAGAAAAGAAATCCAATTTCCTTCTCTTTTTGGTTGTGACTTTAGTGGAGGAAGGGACCTCTTCTAATTCTGATGTAGGAGGGGGTGAAAGGTCTCTCTATGGAGAATGATATGCCTCCCTCTCTGTTTCTTCAACTTATTTGATGACCTCTTGGTCTTGGGTAGGGGCCTTGCTCTTTCTTTTCTTGTTGCTTCCTGTTGGGGCAATACTAGTGGATGGAAAAGGACTTTATATATTTGACTGGGCAGTGGATGCTATGTCCAACTTCATGTGAGCAAAAACAATGAATTGTTCCCATGGAATGTTCATGTTTCTCAATTCTTCCAAAACCAACATTCTAATCAATCCAGAATGAAAGACACTTGTGTCCACAGCCTTGGATTTGGATTGGACTCTATCTGACATTTTCCCCATGCTCCTCAACAAGTAGAAAGGAATATCCATTTCATCTTTACCAGTAAAATGAAGCAAAAGTATTATATGGTATTGGTATAATGTATTAAACCTCCCCTCACATGTGAAATATCTTTGGATGATCTTCAACATCTTGTCAAAATATTCAACTAGATGACTTCTTGGTACCCCTTTGGATAGGTTGTCAGTCTGATACTCTAGCTTAAGGAAGTCCTTGGAGAAGGCTGCATTCAAATTCATGGATTTAAACCATCTCTCCCTGTGATAGGAATCTATGTGGCTTTTGCAATGGAGGCTTCAGACACCTCAAACTCTAGGTCTCCTACCTTAGTCTTAAGGCCATCAAAATGTGAGACAAATTGCCTTGCCACCTCAAGATGTCCCCTCTGCATGTTTTGGCAGAAAGAAAGGAAGCCCACCCTTTGAAAAACTTCTCTAACCATGGGCTCTTCCTCAAATAAATGCATGTCTGCAGGTTTAGTTCTGACCACAGTGCCTCCCTTGTGAGACTTCTTCTTCTGAGGTGTCTCCATGGGTTAAGATAGGAGATCAAAGGCTAGGTGTAGTGAAGGCTAAAAAAGCAAATTGAGGCAGACTTCAATGGAAGGTTGATTGATCAGGGGATCAAATTTTGCTCAAAAATTCAATTGCTCAGAATCGCTTCAAATTGAACGAGAGCGTAGGCCTCGTCGTTGTGAACCCAACGCAACTCGTTTGGGTTCAAACGGACGTCGGGAGTGAGATATATTGTGATTTCTTCGAATCGTCAAACAGGTAAAAAAAGGGACACTGACTGGGCAGTCCATACAGGCTGACGTGGCAGGGGTCATACGATGACGTGGCAGAGGTCGTATGTTCGTACGCTGATGTGGCATGTGATGATGTGGCAGTTTTTGATTGGTAACTGAGGGCGAATGATATTCTGACATGGCATCATTTTGACAAGTGTTTGGGTGCCACGTGGCCCAGTCATTGGCTGCCACGTGGCACCC
>SNQJ01S0074614.1:38630-59439 GCA_010110895.2 Picea sitchensis | reverse complement strand
ATGGTGCATCATCACCCAAATGAACCTGTCCAAAATCACCTTGAACATAATCTAGAAAATGTTTCCTATGGGGTGTGGCATGAAATGAAGCCCCTAAATCTACTACCCAAGACTCAGAAATATTATCTACAGAAAGAATCAAATCATCTTGTAACACATCACCAATTACATTTGCTTCCTGATTTTTCTCCCACTTTCCATCTCTTTATTTCTTTGGAGCTATGCAGTCTTTCTTGAGATGTCATTTCTTCCCGCAATTCCATCACTCTATCTTTCCAAATATGGATTTGGACCTTCCCTTCCTAGAATTCCTACGGTTCCCTGATCCCTTTCCTCTATCATTTTGTTTCCCCCCGATCTCCATGTTTAACGCATTACTTGATGTCTCACTTGTGATTTTCCGTCGCATTTCCTCACTAAGGATAAGACCAACAACATCATCAAATTTTAAAGTGTTTGAACCAGAGATAGAGTTACTTATAGGCATGACCAAGGCGTTCCAACTTTCTGGAAATGAGCACAGGATTAGAAGAGCTTTGACCTCATCATCAAAGTCCACTTTTACAGAACTTAGTTGATTAGTAACCGTATTAAATTCATTTAAATGATCTAGAACAAACCCACCTTTTGACATCTTCATATTAAATAATCTCTTCATTAGAAATACCTTATTGGACGTCGAGGGTTTTTTATATAGTTTAGCCAATGCGTCCATCAACTCCTTCATTATCTTTTCTTTCGAAATATTGAAAGCCACCGATGTTTCCAGGCCTAGCCGTATCGTTCCTAGTGCCTTTCTGTTAAGAACCTCCCATTCTTCGTCCTTCATGGCCTTTGACTTCTTTGGTATTCCACCCAATGGTAGGAATATAACTTTCTGATATAAATAATATTCCATCTGCACATTCCATAACTGGTAGTTTTGGTCGTTAAATTTCTCGACCCTAAACTTTCCATCTTATGCCATTGCTCCCACTCGAACCAGAAACCCTCTTTTCTTGCGAGTTACCTTTCGCTCTAACACCAGTTGTTAGAAAAACAAGATTGCAAAGCAATAAAATAAAACAAATGTGGAAATAAAACAAATAAGATACACAATACAATAGAGACACAGATATATGTGGTTCACCCAGTGTGGGCTATGTCCACTAGAGAAATTCCCAGGTCCTTCCTTTATTATTATTCAACAAAAGAAGGGATACAACCTAGAACACACCCACTGTAACTTCCTCTTCTTTCTCTCATAGTCTCCTAGCTCAGAATACAATATTAGCCATGATACATATCCACAATAGATTTCCCTCATAAAATAGGGTTTCCTTCTAGGGAAAAAAACCATAACATAACTTCTACCGTCATATCTATGACCTTATAATGAACGGTCCATATTTACTATGAAATTACAATATACATTTACAAGGCAATTTTTCCTTTAGGGGCTTCACCCTCAGACCCCGCAAGAGGGGTAACCCCCACCCCCCTGCACTCCCTCACGTGGAGGAGTGTACATTCTTCGAGAGTGTAAAGTCTTCATGGGGTATAAACACGGCTGAAAACAAAGACCTATGAATCAGGAAGATAATCAGGCTCCACAACCAAAAACATCTCTGCTGATCTCAACCTGGTTATCACTAGGGATGTAGACTATGTATGCCTTCGATGTTTCACTGTAACAAAAAAATATTCCCTTCTTTCTTGAAGGGTCCAATTTGGATATTTTTTCCTGGGGAACATGCATATATGTTGGACAACTAAATATTCTCAGGTGGTTGACTTCTAGCTTCTCTCCTGTGAACATTTCTTCTAGGGTCTTACTCCCAAGAACACAATGGGGTGTTTTATTCTTCACATACACTGCATTCCTTGTTTATTCTACCCATAGATTTTTCGGTAAGTTATGATCATGAAGCATGGCCTTCACTGCTTCCATTATGGTTCAGTTCTTTCTTTCTACCACACCATTTTGCTAAGGATTGTACAGAGTAGAAATATCCCTCTTAATCCCAACTTTCCTACATAATTCCTTGAATTCATCTGATGTGAATCTCTACCATTGTTTGACCTCAAGACTTTAATCTTCTTTTCAGAAACATTTCTACGAGGGTATTGAATTCCTTAAATTTTCTAAACACTTCACCTTTTGAATTCAAGAAATAAATCCAATCTTTGCATGAAAAATCATCATTGAAGGAGACATAATATACATACCCATTAGATGAAGAGGTGAACATAGGTCCACATATGTATGAGTGTACAATTTCCAATATGCCTTTGGCCTTTCTTTTACTACTTGGAAATGGGCTCTTCACACTCTTTCCTTTCGCACATCCCTTGCATACACCCTCATGGTTCACCTGTATCTCTATAGTCATGTCACCATATTTCTCATGATCGATAATGCCTTATAGTGTAGATGAGAAAGTATTTTGTGCCATAACTCACATGGGTTTATGGTATTGTGAACCAGGGTTGTCTCTGAGTGTCATTTCAATTTGTATAAACCTCCCTCTTGGACACCAATCACAATTGCGTCATTGAAATATTTTCCTTTTGGCCAAATGAGAACTTCTCCATCGACAAATGAAATTTTGAAACCCTTCTCTTCTAGAGATGAAACATAAAGGAGATTCTTCCTTAACCTAGGTACAAGTAAACCATCTTTTATCTTCATCAAAATTCTAGAATCTAACTTGATTGAAGCTTCTCCTATGCCTTTAATAGGATATTGTTAATCATCTCCAAGCTTCACCTTATGAGGTGATTCCTTCTTGATCAAGTTTGATAGAGAGTATTGGTATCATGTCATGTGCTTGGAAGCACCACTATAAATGATCCAAGTGTCACTTACATGAGTGATGGTTCTTGTAAGATATGAAATTAAAAGATATGGAAATACATTCTCTTCTAGAATGTATTTCCATGCTTGGAGTTTATTGAATCCTTTAATTTTTCCATCAAGCCTGAAACTGGTATTCATCCTGCCTGGAACAAGTAAAAAACAAATAATTTTTCAAGATATGGATCTAGACCTTACCAAATATTTTTACTGAACCAAGACAAATTTATGTCATGGGAAGTGTAGCAACTAGAACTAGACGTCTAGATCTAGGGTTTATGAGGAAACCCTAATTTTTCAAATTTTGAATTTTTGAATTCTGGTCGAGGAAAGTGATGTGCCTTGCCTAGGTGAGTTCCTAGGAAATCTTATATTTACCAACATCCTCCAAAAAAATGGTAAAATGTCACTAATAGGTTTTATGCAGAAACCCTAATTCTGCGGTAGCTGGAAAACTGAAAACTAGATCTTGGAGAAGGTGCGTTGAGTCTAAGAACGCATTCATAAACTATGAATTGGTCTCTTTCAGGCCTGCTTTGAAACCATGTTGAAAATTTACTTATACAACTAACAGTTACAATTCATCTTTTCTTATTATGATTATTTAACACATTAACTGCATATACAAGATCACTGAAAGAGAGACAATCATAGAAACAAGATAGACACAAGGATTATCCTGGGAAACCCTCTAGGGGAAGAAAACCCAACAAATTATTCTAAATAGATTCTTCAACCAATAACAATGCCAAGACAAAAAACATATAGTCCTTTGTTGCATCTTCCTCTCTCTCCAAAACTTGCGCACCTTTTCTCTCTCTTGTGCTTGAGTGATGAGTGATTAAATAAGAAATCTAGCCCCTCTATTTATACACAAATGACTTTCCCTTTTAACTATTAGGGTCGACTTGACAATTTTCACTTAATTACATTTTACATTGGCCACAATAGGGGTCGACTTGACATTTTGACTTTATTTTACAATAACGGCCACAATGGGGCCGACTTTACAAATACAACATAATAATATTCTTTTAGGGATTTTTCATGATAAAATACAATAAGATAATATCTTCCACAACTACACATTCTTCAACATATTTGAGGACATAAAATGAAGGTTGGGGAACTAGAAAAAGATTAAATTTTGTTACCCATGCTTTCTCTTTCAAGGTTATCATGGGCAAGTCCTCTTGTCTGAGTCGTTTGGAATTCAGGGATTCAGACAAGTGAGTCATGGCCCTTGTAGCAACAATAAGGGGGAGGGTTATTTTTTTTTGAAAGACAATGCGATTCCTGGCCAGTGAGAGTTGCTAAAGAACATATTTAGGAAGGGATTTCCATATCCTTTTAATAATTATTTTTCCTTGAAAATAACCCTGGTAGTATTGCTCCCATTTTCCCAGCAGGGGTTTGAAGTTAGTTGGCCACCTGATTTTTTAGTAGAGTCCATGATAGACTGAGTACCAAACCTACTTTGAGAAGTTACACTCCTAGAAGATATGTTGAGTCGTTTCACAATTTCTTTCACACAGTGTGCACCAAAAGGGGTCAAGAAACCCTCTCTTCTATAAGTTTTCTCCAGTTAGAATATTCCCATGAGCAAGATTCCAACAGAAGATGTTGATTTTTGGAAGATCATTTAGATTCTAATTGTTTCACCACTAGTTATTTCTTTCAAGAAGGTTAGTTTGGAGAAGCAAGGCTTGATATCCCGCTTTCACAATATAACCATTAGTGCCCCAACCTCGACTATCTTGTGTTGTACAATGTACTGGGGTCGCCCCCTATAGGTATTTCATAAGAGGTAGAACTTGATTTTGAAGCTAAGGAGGGACATCCCCAAAGTTCCAATTCTTCCAAGTTCCATCATCATTCCAATCAGAAATGTCAAAAAGAGTTGATTTCTAATGGGAATCCAACCAATCCTTAAGGTCTTCATAGTGCTCATTATGTTCTAGAGGATTTGGGTTTAGGATCTTGTCCTTCCAAAGATTGATAGATTTTCCATTTCCTGGGATCCAATACAGGTCCATTTGCAGAAAACGAATTGAATTCCTAAGCAATTTCCAAACAGGGGAACCGGGGGTTCTTGGAGGGATTAAATCCATACTTCACTTTTTGTTTCCCAAACTATACTTTTTTACTATTGTTGTTTTCCACCATTCTTTCCCTCTTGTGACAATTCGCCAAAGTATTTTTGAACCCAAGGCTATATTTACTAATTCTGGATCGCAAACTCCGAGCCCCCCATGATCCTTGGGGGATTTCACGATATCCCATCTAACTAGATGGTATTTTTTGTGTTTGATTTTCCACCATTCCAAAGAAGCTTTATTATGAGCTAGGATAGATTCTTTTTAGTTACCATGGGCTCCAGAAGATAAGAGAATTGAAATAAAGGAAGGGAGGTTAGAATTGATCTAATTAGAACCAAGTGCCCTACTGGATTTAACCAAATCGCTCCCCAGGATTCCATATTTTCTTTGATTTTTTGAGTTATGATTTGCAAGTAGTCCCCTGGGATGGATTTTAAGAAGACTGTCATCCCCAAGTATTTAAAGATCTTCCAATCTTCAGAGATGGGAAAAGAGAGAATTTGGGTGAGGTCCCTAAGGCATTTGACATCTATATTCCAGGCATAGATTTGAATTTTGTTCTTATTTATGAGGCCTCTAGAGTGTCAGTGTTTCATGGAAACCTGTACACTATATCTAGCTAAAGCATACACAAACAAAGCTTATCAAGAAAAGGAAGAGAGATACACAATGAAGAATGAGAATCGATGTATATTATGATCTTGTCAATGAGTGAGTGATATTCACTGATATAGGCAATGAAATCCTATAATTAGGAATGCATGCATAATAGTGATGGTCTAGGATTAGAAAGTCTAAAGTCGAACTAGTCAGTTAACTCCCACTGAACTAGTGTTACTGCCACTGAACTAGTGTGTCAAAAATAGAAATTTCTCCAACACCCCCCCTGAACATCACTATGGAGTAAAAAAAGAGTCCTGGCTACTAGGCCATATTAGGTACTCATGTATAATGAAACTAATGAACACTGAATAAAAGTGAGGAAAGAGGGAAAACCACGTGGGAACAAACCCCCCCCTCAAAAGACAATGTATCAAAAGAAGAAAAGGTAGTTTCTAGGCAACTGTGCTCTTCACTACAAGATGATCCCGAAAATTCTGAAACTTCTGCTCAGTGAATGTCTTGGTGAATATGTCAGCAGTCTGTTCAGAGGAAGGACAGAACTGCAAATCAATGATCATGTCATGTACTAAATATATGATGAAATGCATGTGGACTTCAATGTGTTTGGTTCGTTGTCGCTGTAATGGATCTCTGCAAAATCTCAGTGTACTCTAATTGTCACACCATATGATAGTCAGATAGTGAAACTGGATACCAAGCTCGGTAATGAATTGTTGAAGCCAAAGTGTTTGAATGACACAATTGACTACTCCACTCGATCTCTACATAAGATAAATAAATGGTTGATTTCTTCTTACTTGACCAACAAATTGGGCCTGACCCCAAACTGAGAGTGTACCCGGATGCAGAATTTCGATCTATGCTATCACCAACCCAATCTGAATCTATGAAGCCTATGAGATCTAATGCAAAACTAGATTCATAGTGAATCCCATAACTCATGGTGCCCTGAACATATCTGAGGATGTGCTTGAAAACCTTCCAGTGCAGATCATGGGGTTCCTCCATGTATCTGGAAACTTTTCCTAACGCATATGACATATCTAGATGGGTGTGGGTGAGATACAAAAGACTCCCCATGATCTATATTATTTTCGGCACGAAATGAGATCGGAGATATAATAAAGAAATGCACAGAGATATCGTAGATATTCAATAATATAACATAAATGTATCAGATATGCAACCATAAACACAGATATATAGTAATACATGATTTCTATTAATAAAAAAAATGTATAGAGATTGTAAAAATACAGAGTGAAAGACTCGCTAGAATGGTGGCAACTTATCTCTGAGAAGAGATGTGACGGCTACTCGCATTCGCAAGAAGATGATTACAATGAGGCTCCAAAGGCCTTTTTACAATAACCATGAATGAAAAAAACTCTATACATCCAAAAACCTAACCCTAGGAGATGAAGCGCCAAAAGTCATGTGGGCCCCGTTTGGGTAAGTGAGTACATCAACTTCATGGGGTCGTAACTTTTGCATATGATCTCCGTTTTAGACATGTGATAGCTCGTTGGAAAGGTATTGTTGAGGAGATTCATTTTGGGGGTTCAATCATTCCTTTGGATATCATTGAGAACCTCGATCTTGAAAAACCTTCCTTTGGGCCCTCAAAATGGCCCCGGAAGTTAAAACCTGCTAAAAATAGTAAATTGCCAAAATTGCCAGAAAACTGTTTTGAGCCATTTGGAAAAGGTGGGTGGCCATCGATATCCACCTAGATCACCCCACCAACTATTGATAAAAAGTGTTGTCCGCTAATGGTGTATCCCCTCCATCCTCAAATATGATCCCAGATAAGAAGGGTGTAGGTATAGACTTACATTCTTTCATGTGGAATCTATCTAGAAGATCCCTCACATACTTATCCTGAGAAAGTTTGATGCCGAAAGCATACTGATTGATATCAAGACCAAGAAAGAAGTGTAGTGGAACCATGTCCGTCATAGACAACCTGTCATGCAATATATCTTTGACCAAAGAAATGGTTGAAGCAGAGCTTCCAGTGATCAAAAGATCATCAACATAGAGTATTAATATCATCACAGAGTTAGTAGTCCTCAACATGTAAACATTGGAATCAGATTTACATCTAACAAAATCATGTGAAAGAAAGTAAGAATCCATCTTTTCATACCATTATCTAGGTGCCTGCTTGAGGCCATAGAGAGACTTCTTCAGTATTCATACTAAATATGAGTTCTAAATGAACCCCTCTGGATGCTCCATGTAGATCTCCTCTAAAAGGTCACCATGAATAAAATCATTATTCACATCCATTTGGTGAACTTCCCATCCTTTGGCTACTGCAATGGCTAGAGCCAAGTGAATGCAGTCCATCTTTGCTACAGGAGAAAAGGTCTCATCATAATCTATCCCATGAATCTGCTGAAATACTTTTGCAACTAATATGGCCTTGTACCTAATCACCTGACCATCTGCTTCTCTCTTGGTCCTATAGACCCATTTGAATCTGACAAGTTTCCTCCCTAGTGGAAGTGGAACCAGATCCCAGGTTTGATTCTCTAGGAGAGAGTCACGCTCATCTTGCATGGATGCTTCCCATAGTGGATTTCCAACAACCTCACTGTAGGTATGTGGATCAGAAGATTGAACCATATAACAATGCATGGGAATCACTGGTTCACAAGATGAAAGTACATGAGAAGGATCCACATGATGAGATCGAGTCCTCCTCGAATCTAGTGGATCCCCTGAAAGGTTTCCTACTGCATGAAGTGTGGACTATTCCCACTTGGGAATTTTCTGAAGCTCCAATGTTGTCTCCTCATTTGGTTGTACTACCTGCTCATCTGCATGTACAAAATCCTCTAAATCTGTGTCTGAAGATGTAGCATCTAAGTGTGTGGAATCATCATCTATGATGTCTAGAACTAATGGAAGCACAAGAGTCTCTGCATGTTGCACTGGAGGTGCATGCAAAGGACTCTCCTCAAACTGAACAATGTGCTCAATGATGAGCTGATCTGTAGAGGGATCAATCAATCTATACCCATTCACATCATATGGATATCCCACAAAGATGCAAGGTGTTCTCTGTGGATCTAAGGTTTTCCTATTTTCAGAATGAATATGGGCCCGTGCTCTAGATCCAAAGATGAGGAAGTGTGTGACATCTGGTTTGTCACCTGTCCAAAAGGTGTCCTATCCTCAACAAATCTGTGAGGTGATCTGTTATGTATGTAAGTAGCAAATTTAAGTGCCTCAACCCAAATCTCAGAAGGAAGTGATCTTGTATGCAACATGCAACTGTTCATCTCCTTGAGAGACCCGTTCTTCCTTTCAACAACTCCATTTTGTTGTAGAGTGTATGAAACTGTGTGTTGCAACTGGATACCAAATTCACGACAAAGATTCTTAACATATTTGTTGATATACTCCCTCCCATTGTCTATACGGAGGATCTTGATTTTATTCCCAGTTTGTGTCTCTACTAGAGATTTGAAGTCTTTGAGATGCTCAAAAACTTCAGACTTTTGTTTGAGAAAATAAACCCAAGTATAGCGTGAGTAATCTTCAATAAATGTAAGAACATACCTTGCTTTGCTGATGGACGGATGTGGAAATGGACCCATGAGATCACTGTGAACAAGTTCCAAGGGAGAAAAGGCTCTCCTTGCCTTAGCCTTTTCAAATTTCTCTTCAGGATGCTTGCCAAAAATGCATCCTTCACAAACCCCTTTAGAAAATTGAATTTCTGGCAAGCCTTTGACCATTCCTTTCTTGGAAAGTCGTTGCATGTACCTAAAGTTTAAATGAGCAAATATCTCATGCCATACTCTACTACTATCATTAGCATGTGTAAGTAGAAAAGAGGACTCATAGTCAATAAACTTAGTGAATTTATAGAACCGTGATTTGTGATCTACCTCACCAACTGCAATAATGGAACTGTCATGCATGTCAAGTACATAAACTGAATCTGATGTAAATTCAACCCTTTTTCCTATTTGAGTGATCTGATAATCTGAGAGAATATTTATAGAAAGCTTTGGAACATGTAAGACATTCTCAAAACTTCCATTAGGGAGTTCTACTCTTCCCTCTCCTACAATTGTTATTGGAGTATCATCCCCCATGAGAATAGGAGGTCCAGAGCATGAAATCAAAGAAGTAAAAACTTCCTCTTTAGTTTCCATATGACGTGATGCACCATAATTATAATCCATGGATCAGATGAGGATTTAATTGCAACCAGAGCATGATTATTACCTTTCTTAGGCACATGGTTTTCTTCCTTCTTCTTCTTGGATCCTTCAGGAATGAAGTCTCCAAGGTTATTCTTCTGAAGTACCTGTGTCATAAGATCGTTCTGCTTCTTCATGCATGTTGATTATTCATGATTCAGTTTATTGTAATATGTGCATTTCTTTGCCTTATTCTTCTTCCCTTTGGAATTTGAAGAATCTTTGGAACCTAAAAAATCCTTGAAGGGTTTGGAATATCCCTCCTTTGACTCTGGATGTAATAGCTCCTTTCATTTCTGCTTCGATTTCTGATTGGATGACCCTTTTCCATCATTCATGGTGAGTGCATGTGCTTTGAAATCTTTCATGAGGCCCATCTGTATGATTTTTGTCTTCTCTTGCGTGAGAGACTCAATGAACTGAGCCATTGTAGGCATTTTCCAATTTGCACCCAAAAGACATCTACCATAATAGAAATTGGAGACATGTACAACATATTCTGGTCCTAGCTTGGCCAATATTGTTAGAATAATTTGTTTCTCTTGTGTAAACTTGTCAATACCACATTCACCCAAGCTCAATAGAAAAGATTTAAATTTAGTAAAAAAATCATGTATATTATCAAAACTTTTAGGGTCTAAGGTATTCAACTCTACCTCAAGCATATGACCTCGCATCTCATCCTGATTTCCAAAGAGTCCTTCCAGGGTGGTCCATATCTCATTTGGAGTCTTTCATGCAACAAAATGAAACCATAAATAAGTGGAGATTAACTCAAGAAGTAGTCCCGTGGCCTTATCCTTACGGTTCTCCCATCTGGTCTTCTCAAGCGCTGATGTAGGTTCTGTTTATGTCGTCATCATCAAATTATACAGTCTTTTTCTTTTGAGTTGGAATGCGGCCTTCGAATTCCATTCAAAATAGTTGTATGGTGTGAGTATAATCACCAGACTTGATTGAAGAAGTTGCATTACCTCCATCCCTACTATTGATTCTGAAAAGATCCTGAAAACCCAGATTGTGGATTCTGAGATATGACTGATGGTGCTATGGCAACTATAGATATGATAAAACAACTATATATCCTAAAATATGATGTGGGTTTTGGATAATTTTGGTGAGCATGAGAATCCCTATGTTATATGTCTCTGGTAAAAATTTCATCCCAACCTAGATCATGGATTTTGAGATATCGCAATTTTATTGCAGAAAACCAATATTTGGAGGGTTGCTGAATCGTCGCACCCTAGAGAAGGATAAAGTGCGACGATGCTAAATCGTCACACCCTAGTGAAGGAGACGGTGCAACTATTGTGAAAAACTGAATCGTCGTACCCCAAATGAATAAAACAGTGGGATTACGTCGCACCTTGGCCTTTTATAGGCCGCGACGATGCTTGGAAAAATAAATTTTCTTAAGTCTGAGAGCGACTGTCGCACCCTTTGACAGGGATATGCTGCGACGATCCCAATCGTCGCACCTTTTGATAGGGATAGGCTGTGACAATTGCAGAAACTAGGTTTACTGAAGGACTCTTTCACTCTTCTCCAGCTTGTCTGGATTGCTCCAAGCAGCTCGACTCTGATACCATGTCAGTGTTTCATGGAAACTTGTACAGGAGATCTAGCTAAACCATACACAAACAAAGCTTATCAAGAAAAGGAAGAGAGATACACAATGAAGAATGATAATCAATGTATATTAAGATCTTGTCAATGAGTGAGTGATCTTCACTCATATAGGCAATGCCATCCTATAATTAGGAATGTATGCATAATAGGGATGGTCTAAGATTAGAAAGTCTAAAATAGAACTAGTCAGTTAACTCCCACTGAACTAGTGTTACTGCCACTGAACTAGTGTGTCGAAAATATAAATTTATCCAACATAGAGATATGGGTGAATTGATCCAAAACCATTTTTTATCATCTTGCAATTATTCTTGAGGCCCCTCCTAGTAGTAGAGTGTCATCTACAAACTACGAGTGATTTAATCTCTTGACCGTCTTGGCTATTCAGAGTCCAGGTATTGTTCCATTAGTGTGTTCCCATTCTAGTCGTCGATTCAAAGGTTTTGACATGAGCACATATAGAAGAGGTGACAAGGGACAACCATGTATTAATCCTCTTGTGGCTTTAAAGAAGTGGGTTGGTCACCCATTGATTAGAGGAGCGATCCAAGGGTTTTTTTATGCAGGAGTTTATCCAAGAGATAAAGAGATGGTTAAACCCATTTTTTTTAAGACTACCTTGAGGAAGTCATGGTTTACTCTGTCAAAGGCATTTGACATATCTATTTTAATCACCATTCCCTTTTCACCTCCGCTATGGCTTGAGTGTATTGCCTCTTGGACTAAGATTATATTGTCCCAAATTTTTCTTCCTGCTACAAATCCCCCTTGATTGGAAATAATTAAGGAACTAAGTAGCGGCTTCAATCTGTTGGAAATGATCTTGGCCATGATTTTGTAAGAAACATTGCAAAGTGATATGGGTTGAAATATTTCAAAGGAAGAGGATCCTTTCTCTTTTGGAAAAAGAGGCAAGAAGGTCTAGTTAGTAGCTCCACCTAGACGATGAGATCTTTGGAGATATCTGAGCATTCAAATGTAATCAAATTTAATAATGGACCAACATATTTTAAACAAATGGATGGTGAATCCATCAAGGTATGGGTATTTCTATGGATTGAATTGGTTGATGGCCTTCATGATTTCCTCTTCCTACACATGTTTATTGAGCTCAAGATTATCCTCTTCTAAAACCAATTGAGGAAGGTGAGAGATAAATTTGTTGCTCATATCTACATCCAAGTCCCCTAATTTCATATATAACTGGCTAAGGAACCTGATGGCATGTTGTTTTATTTCTTCAAAGTCTTGAATGGTTTCACCATTTGGTGTCTTTGTTTCCTCTACTTTGTTTTTCCACTGTCTTACCTTGGCTTTCTTGTGGAAGAAGGTTGTGTTCTTGTATTTGAACTATAACCAAAGGCTTCTTGATTTTATCCTCCATATTATTTCTTCATCCCTTAAGGATTTTATATAATCTCCATGATCTGCATGCTCCCTTTGAAGGAATTCAAGTTGAACATCCACTGTCTCAATTTCTTCTTGTATGTCTTCTAGTTTTTTTTCTTTTTTCCAGGACCTCTATGTGAAGAGGGAAAGAGAAGGTTTTTCCCCAGTTCTTAATAGCCATCTTTGTGAGTTTAAGCTTCTGCTACCAAATGTGCACTGGAGATCCTGTGATCCATTGGCTTCAAGTTCTAGATATTAGGGGGGGAAAGTCAGGATTTTCCATCCAGATGGAATTGAATCGAAAAGGAGAGGGCCCCCAATTGGGATCTTTTTAGAAGGAAAGAGAGATGTGGAGATGATCATAGCTAGCCCAGGGGAGAATTTTGGAGATAAAAGAAGCTGGTTGGGTTAGGAAGGAACTACTAATCAAAAAATGGTCTTTCCTAGCCACGATGTGACTGGGTCCAACCCTTTTGTTATTCCAAGTATAGATTCCTTTTGTAGGGGGGGGGGCATCGATAAGGTCCAGAGTAGAAATTATATCGTCCATATTTTCACAAAATTGATCGCGAACAATGGAGCCCCCTCTTTGTTCTTTCAAGAGCATTGTGATATTGAAGTCTCCTTCTATTATAATATTGTGAAGAGGGTCCCATGTAGCTAGGTTTAAAAGAGAATTCCAACAGTATAATTTTTCCTAGCAATTATTTGGCATGTAGATATTGACTATATGATAGAACACACTTGAAGGGATGTGAGTTAGTTTGACCAGGATCCAATTCAAATCTCGATGTCTCTCTTCCATATGGAACAATTTTGAACTCCAGAATGTGCATATCCCTCCTGAAGAGCCTCTTGCACTTATGGCCATATCTTTACTTTTTATCCATATTTTTTGCATTTCTTGAATAGCTTTAGATTCCCTTACTTTGGTCTCCTGGATCAGAAGGATTGAAGGCCTTTCTATGTGTAATAATTTTCCAAAATATTAATTTTTTCTTTACTTCCCATTACTCTGCAATTCTAGGAGACAACATTCATTATTTACCTAATGATTTGGATCTCCCCCCCACCCCCTTTAGAGGGATGAGAGGATACACCTTTGGCTGAGAAGGGTGGATTTTTGGTTGTTTTTACATCCTTTTGGAGGAGATATTCCAAAGTTATTTGGATGCCCAACTGCTTTTCTTGATGTACTTTTGTTTCCCTTCGATTGTGATTGGATTTCCTTCCCACCTTCCTTGTTGTGATAGGCTGTGAGATTTCATATTCAAAGTCTACTCCTGAGCCTTTGTGATGTCGATCCTTGACTGTCTCGGGGATATTTGAGAGAGGGTGATCTCCTTTTCCAGGTGTGGAATTACCTTGCCCTGAAACTTAAAGATTTGTTGGTTCTGGGCCTGATTTAACTATTTCATCAGGTTCATCCTATGATTTTCTTGTTTCCTCTTAGGTTTCTTCTAAATTAACTAGCTCTGCATACTTATTTTGACTAGATTCTCCTTTGTGGGGTGAGATTTGTTATCCCCATTTTGTGGGATAACTAAGGAGATCATGTCTCAAGGCCCTTAGGTTGCAGGTATTGAGTGTCGAGAGACCAAATGACCAACAATATCCACTTACACATATAGAAACCTACTCCGTCACCACATTTGATCCATTTTTAGCGCATCCACCACACCAACTAGCTTCTGGAAGGAAGAAGGGTCTTTCTCCATGCGGTACAAGTCAAGTATTGTGGAAGGTAATCACCCTAATATTTGAGGCATTTGAACATGTTGTATTTGAGCTAATTTTGATTATAGAGTGTTTGCTTGGACATTTTTCCTTTCAACTTGTTTCACCTTGGTGAGTGTCATATATTTCCTAGTAAGTGGCCAACCTTTGGGAAAGGTTTGTAACTGGGGGTCCCTTGAGGGGTTATCGTACCATTCCCAACCATACTTACCACTTTTCGCTCATTACATTCCCATCATATTGTCCCCTTCTAGGTCCTTTGACTTTAGTGACCCAAGAAGGGCATGTACCTCATTTCATGGGAAGAAGGGGATGAAGGCCTGGAGGGATTTTTGTTGGATAAAAAGATAAATCCCTATATATAGACCTTTCAGATGCTTCGCCCAGGGATCCCTCGAGAAAGAAATGAAATGATTCTCTGTAAGAAAAGGGGGACCTAAAATATAAATTATAATGAATGCTTAAGGTTTTAGTTGGAGGATAGGAGGTCTCATCACGAGCCAACCTATCATGATCATGGGTATCTAGTGGTATGACATTACTATCATCTGGTCACCAAGCCAGGGTAGTGGCTCTCAGTTACACAACTGAGAGAAAGAGGGTTTCATCACGAGCCAACCTTATCATTTATGAAAGGCATTTGCGAGTGACATTGTCATTATATGGACATCACACTAAGATAATGGCCTTCAACTCATTCCATAAAACATGAAATAAATAAAGAATCGCAAGAATATGGGCTTGGAAAAAAATCATTGCAAACAAAGGTGCCATACACCCTCTATAAAGGCACCCATGAATGAGATAATATGAGCCCTTGTATGTCATGAAACTCAACGACCTATGAAGTCTAAAACCCTTCCACCTCATCATTCATTACATGACCTTGGAAAGCCATCCTTGGGAGCATCCACTACTTGAGGGCTTTGGTCTACCCAATAGGACTCCTATGACACCCGTCCCATACTTAAACTTGGTCAATTGTATAGGGTTTTGAGCATTTGTTTAATTTGATGAGGTATTTTTGATGCACATGTTTAGGTGCCTTGCTTATTAGACGTGGTTTACACTTGTCATGATATATTTTACTTGAGATATTTGGATGGCATACCCTTTTGTTTTGCAAGACCTTGCTTGGTGGCCAGTTTTGGAAGAACAAGCCTAGCTCGGACTTCCATGGGGCTTCAAGCCCGTAGGTTGGATGCCAAGGGCCCACATGCTGGATCATGATGACATGTTTTTGGAGGCCTAGAAGACAACGTGGAAGACATGACCTAGCCCTCACATGCCAAACATTTTGCCTAGGAGAGAAAAAACGTCACTTATGGAGGCTTGACATCACCTAGAGGGCTAGGGTTTGGTGGTGAAGGTATTGTTTGATGACATGTGGCACGTTTTAAAGGAAGGAGGCTTGAAGACCATCAAGAGAGGATTTGGATGAGTGAAAAGTGACCTTTGGAGGCCTAGCCATGCATCTACTACTGCAATGACTTCTTCAAAGTGCCAAAATGTCACCTAAAGGGGTGGCGTCACCTAAAGGGGTGACATCACCTTGTTCTAGGGTTTCTTTCGTGTAAAAGTGAATTTTAAGATAAATTGTTTAATATTATTTTGATGCAAGGGATAATATAAGGGTTGTTGACCCCTTATCTTATGTTTTACCCTTTCTAAGTGGACAAATTATGTGATAGACATTTTGTATAAATAGAGATTATGAAATCTCATTTTTAAACACAACTCTCCCATTTTGAGAGGTTTAGGATTGAAATTTTTGCTACCTTGAAGCATTTTCTCTCTCTTGTGCTATGGTATGGTGTTCTCTTTGGTTATGGACTACACGATGATGATGCGCTAGCTCTTGGAGGTATTTTTCTAGCTATTTGTGGTGGTTTATCTTGGCATGCTATGGTTTATCTTGTGCTATTTGGATTGGTAAGACATTTAGTTGTTGCTATCATTTGTAATTCAAGCTCAAGGTTGATTTTTTCTAAGGATAGGTAGGGAGTATAAGTGCATACACCGCTACTTTAGCTCCGCCATAATTTTAAGCATAGAATTATTGTTTGCAAGGGTTTGCTAAGGAAGTATAAGGACATACACCCCTTAGTTTAAACCGTAGCTAGGTTACTTTCCTTGGGGAATAAGAGTATTTATACCCCCAAGTAGGTAGTATATTTAGCTCTTTCTTTTGACCCCATTAACCCATAATTAAAGGCATTACTCATTTCATTAGAAAAATAAAACATCGAATTGGTAAACGTGAAAAGTTGATGTTTTGAAACCGTCTCATTTGGACATTGTTCCTTGAGCCCTAGGTCACCTTGCCTCATTGAGGCATCCTTTTTTGTCCACTAAAACTTGCTTCTGTTACAAAAATAACGTACAACCATTAGGGCTGCAAAAATATAACCCTATAACCTTAGATAACTCCTAAACTAACCATAGAAATTGGCTATAACTTTGCACTAATAAACTACTAACCTAGGTGCACTTTTTGGGCTAGTTTGAGGTGATTTTCATTCGCTGAATTTTCTGTTATAAATCTTGGTTTGATACATCCATAAGGATGATAAATGTCACTGCATTAATATTTTTATGACATCCTTGCTTTTATGCTAAATTCTTGCTCTTCCATTCTTGAGTTAAACTAGTCTTTACTCACTTGTCTCTTTCTTATTTAACTAGACTTTTAGCACTTATTTTGCAGCTTGTATTATCTTTTATATGCTGATATATATCAGTGATTGTTGCTGCAATTAGGGACATAAATATTAACTTGTTTTTCCACCTAACATACTACATTATATACTCGGTTTTCATTGTGTCTCGGGCAGGTATTTGTTCTTGGAAGGTCACTCAAAGCATTAGAAACCTCAAGCAACCCTCAAGACTCATTACTAAGTTCCCTTTACCATCTAGAAACTTGACATTTAGGTGCATCCATCCATACATCTCATTTTCCATCTCATTCCCCTCTAGGGTCACCAGGATTCACCGCTTGAGGTGACCACCTCACCTCTTAAGTGACGGGAACACCTACCTAAGGTGACAATGGGTAGGTGCTCTCTAAGTTGTTGCGAATTGGTGGTTGGGTCGGGATTTTCCCAACATACAACTTGTGCGATAGCAAGCTTGAAGTTGGTAAGGGAGGAGGGGAAAAACTTCTTTCCTAAACTTGACCCGGGTGTTGAGCATCTTCTTTTCCTGTTTCCTTTTTTCTTTTGGGTTGTTTCCATTGATCTTGATTATGTTCCTTCGGTTGATCTAATTTATTTTGTGAACAGTGCTTCACAAAGTTCCCATATTCGTGGCAATCCTTCCACTTGAAAGGCAATTGTTCATAGTCAACTTGTTGTATATATTACCAATTGTCTAGAGTTAAATGAATGGCCTCAAGAAGTACTTTTTCCAGATCCACTTTAACGCAGATCCTAGCACACGCTTGCAATCCATCTCGTGGTTCAACTTGATCTATGCATTTCCCAAAGTATTGCCGATGTTTCTAAGTGTTTCATCATTCCAACAATGGAAATGGAGGAAAGGGAGATGAGCCCATACTAGCACTGGTGAAGGTATATCATTCTATAGACTAAATTTAGGAGTCCATTTATTCAAATACATTCCCCTTTCTCCCATGAAATATGCGCCACTTCTAAAAATTAGATCTCAATCTTCTTTATTTTCAAACAAGAATGCATAGAAACCCTTACCATAGAATGTTGAGGAAATTTGGCCCTGAATCTTTTTCTTCCAGTTTAATTTCAACCATCGATTCATGGCCTTGGGAGAGGGCCATAGCCCAGTAAATTAACCTATGAGTCTGTTTTCAGCCAAGTGTATCGCAAATAGACGAGATGAGGTTAGATGGACGAGCACCTTTGGAATATCATCTATCTTTTTTACAAATCGCGAAGGGGCTGGCTTTGTCGTTTTCTTGTAGGATTAAATAAGACACTGGAATGCCTCGATATCAGGAGGTGGAGGAGGGGAGAGCGGGGGAGAATCTCCCCCATGCTTAACTCTGGCATAGATCGTGAGGATTCACTGTAAATAACCGAAAACCCTAACTATCACCGTGCTTCCATTAAAAAATTAGAGGACATTTAATTTTTACTATTAACTAAAGAAATTCAAACAAATAAAAAACAAAAGAAAAAAAAAAGAATCCACAATGAATCGATTCAATTATCAATGTGGCATATGAGCAACTCACAAGGTGTCATATTGAGGATATTGTGGTAAAAAAAGTTATTTTAAATGATTTAGCTTTTCCATAACCTTACATTTATCTTACTTATATAGTATTGAGGAGAAGGAGCGTATTAATGTTTAATGATCTCAATCATGGGATATGTGAGCGTATTAATAAGACTTGTCATATTGAGGATATTGTGGTAAAAAAAGTTATTTTAAATGATATAGCTTTTCCATAACCTTACGTTTATCTTACTTATATAGTGTTGAGTATGTAGTATTGAGGAGAATGAGAGTATTAATGTTTAATGATCTCAGTCATGGGACATGTTAGTGTATTAATAAGACTTGTAATAATTTAGGGTTCACATGGATAATGACCAATGGTTTTGAACATTCTATAATTCATTGCAGGTTAGTGGAGGAGGTTCGGTTTTTTAATTTGAAGGACACTTATTTTAACAAGTTTAAAATTATCTTTTGCGAGGGATCCAATAATTTTATTGAGTTGATGGCTCTTTAATTAACACTTATGGTTGTTGAGTATGGTTCCACAAAACTACAGGTTTTGTTTTTGGGATTTGATGTCTTTTAATAATAATTAAAGATGAACATTACCCATCACATGTTTCATGATCAACATATATAACTTAGTGCACTAAGAAAAATGTAGTGGAACATATATAACTTAGTGCACTAAGAAAAATGTAGTGGAATGTACAAGTTAAACATAAGAGATATGATGAAATACAAATAAATTAAAATGGAAAAAGAAATTGATGTTTACCATCTAAATTGAAAAAAGAAGACTTGACCGAAACAAATAAATAAACTAGAATAGATCCATTTTAACTCAAATATCTTAGATGTATATGGGTATTGTTTTGATTCCTCTTCATGCTCAATAAATCCAAGACTAAGATCGATCTAAGCTAGTTTTTTGTTTAAATTTTCTTTTCATGTCAACATGTTTTTTTTTTCTTTCTTTTTTTTCACATTAAAGAATTGGGCATCAATTTTTTTCCATTTTAGTTTATTAGTATTACACATTTACATTACATTACACATCTCTTCCACCTAGGTTGTAGAACGAACATTGTTTCTCTCGATGAATAACTTACACATATGTGGATCACAAGATATGTGATTAGTAGTCTCCATCTTTATTTATTAAAAGTAGAGAATGAATTGCCTACATCATTGGTTGGTATCCATATGATGTCTAAATTATTGCAAGTATTTATATTATAGTGGCATATCCCATGATAGGGATTTTGTTCCACATTAATATTGTTCTCCTCCTTAATAGTCTCCATGATGAAAGCAGACACTATGAGAGAGATAGACGTTAAAATAACTTTGGTACTTACTTGGTAGATTGCTCATCATATACTTTATGATCATTGTGTATCATATACTTTATGATCATTGTGTATGTAAGTTATGTAACAAGCAACTCAAGTCAAAAGGACATTTCATTCTCTCATGTTTGACCTATTATGTGATACATGGAAGATTTTAGTCCCTATTGAGATATCTCCATAGTTTAAAATTATGGATTTGTTATAAATGTCATAGTTGTGCTACCATTTTCATCAAAATCTTACCCAAAATTCTAGAAGAAATTGTTACATACCCCTAGATATAATTCCATGCATGACCTCTAATCTTATTACCCCATTAGTTAGGTTTTTAAGAAGAAACACATAGATCGTAATGGATTTCAAATAAGCACTAAACATCATATCTCTTCTACAATCCAAATATCAAGTTATGAGTTATATATATATATATTGTTTTTTTTGTTGACTGGGGAAATCAACAACTATTCAGGCACGTAGTCACGTGACACGTGGTCGTGTTATCCGACTGCTACCACTATAACCCTAGACATTCCAACACAAGGATAATCGAGGGTTTCAAACCCGTGACTTCACATAACGGAGTACCTTACTATTATACTCCATCACCGATCATTCAACACCCTAGGAGCATGTGTTAATTATATATTCATTCCAATATATTATTCAATTTTGTTTTATCTCTAATATAATCATCTCTTCTCATAAACCTATAAC
>SNQJ01S0074614.1:19097-29680 GCA_010110895.2 Picea sitchensis | reverse complement strand
ATTCTCATTCATTGTTGCAGTAGGACTATGCTTGTGGATACAGGATGATCATGATCCCAAATAAGTACATGTGACACTACAAGTTTCACATGAATGCCTTTAAGCATTCCTCCTCATTAATAACCACCCAACACTCATGGCCACCCAAATTTGGTTTTCTCTAACACCTATACAATGTAAGTAGAAATATTGGAAGGTCCTCCTTCCTCAATGGGAAATCCATTTTCTATCCTTTATGTAAACATGCATTTCCTCAATGCATTCCATGCAACGTCCTAACTATGAGCACCTTTAGTCCCATAGAACTAGTCCCAGCGACCACAGTCTAACGTAGAGTGCTAAAATCTACCTTCCTTGACTGGCCCGGATGAACTCCGTTTTCTCTCCATGCGATTGAGAGGTGTGACCTTAGCTCTATTCTTTTCAGGCGCTATCCTTTTAGCTCCTGTGTCTGGGTGTTATGATCTTGTCTAAACCCCTTGTCTTCAATTTGACAGTGAAGATCTGTCTTTCCCCGGATCCAACAATGGCAAGGGATTTCGGAGCCTCAACTAGCTCGCATTTTAATTCTCCTTCTGACCTCCGCAATGAATACAGGTTGTCCGATCTATGATCGGATCCCAAACTCAAAACAATGCTATATTGAATTTAGATTACGGGTACAGGTCTCGAAGTTAACCCTTGCACATATTAAATCTCTGCAATGATCATGGGACGTCGATCATAGCCCTTGATCGATTTTAACCACATGGTTTCCAAATAATAATGCCAACATAGAAATGTTTGGCCGAGAATTTAGATTGAGAACTTGATTTGTCAAATCTAGCCACCGAACCCAATCACAGTATGAGTTTACGGGGCATTAACGTGTGGGTTCCTTGCATTTCCACCCACCGATCATTCACAGATCAATAGTTCACAATGATTGCAGAATCCCCAACGTTCCCGCTCTTTATCAAAGAGTTCAATCTCTGAAATCTGAAAAGTGCTTTCTTAACTCTTTTAATCGTGGACATTGACCATCCACCTCGACAATATCAATGGTGTAGGTTGATTGTGGGCCATGAACTAGCATGCCCGTTAATTACACCTTCGCACCCTACAATGAATACGGGTCGTCCGATCTACAGTCGGACCTGAAACTCAATACAAAACTATATTGAAATTAAATTATGGGCACATGCTCCATCGTTAAACCGCGTGCCCATTCGATCTCCACAATGAATACAGGCCATCGATCTTATAGAACGACTGGTGTTTGATCCATTAACTCTAGTGGGTCTTGAATTCCATTTGACGAATGAGATCATTTTCCTTCCAATGAACGACTCACGTTCATCTCCTCTATCAAGCTCTCGATTAACCTGATTCAATCATGGTTTTCTTCCTGAATCATACTCTACTTGGGTATATGAGGCATACATCTACCTTCCAAAATTTCATGCATAACATTCAATTCCATGAAACATCTTCAAAATGTCCTAGCATATCTTTATGCACTTCATCACATTACCCTCAAAGGTTTTCATGAATGTAATACATACAGTTCTCAACTGTTTCTACAATAATACAATCATCATCACTATGGTGTCCAAACATTTAATTTTATTAGTAAATCAACTTTTTCATTTCAGAGGAAACATAATACATAGCAAGAAAGGAGTTAGGGGCTCTCCCCTTTTTCCCACTCCTTCCACACAGCCTGGGGATTTCAACCTAGTTGAGTTATTTCTAAGGCCTTACTTCCTTTGCTTGGTGTGGCTTCAACCAAGCCTATTCAATCAAACATACATATTTATCCTTTCTCTTTTCCTAGCTGTACTTGTTCTCACAGTTGCTCATCTAAGACCTACAACCCTGTAAGCCATTCAAATTTTTTAGGGTGGACAAGTGTTCCTCCTTTTCCCTCTTCTTGGATTTTTTCAATTTATTCCAGGTTGGGATCTCCCTACTCTTTTCATTGAGCATCCTTGGTTAGGCCCCACTCTATCCTTTTTGGATACATCAACATGTTTTAATAGCAAGTTTTTTGTTCATAGTGGGTCATGAACCTATGCATTCTGCACATTATCATTCAGTTCTCAGAGTGGTTAACATTCAATTGTTAGTCTTCCACCTACATAGTTTGTTTTAAAAATGTAATCCAAGATTCTTATATAAGAAGTCTTTGCAGTCCATTGCACAACCTTCAACAATCATTAGGGTTGTGACTCTATTTTTATGATAGAGCTCTTACATAGTTTCTTCACAGGGAACTCCTTCAACACACAACTTCCCCATTTCATATCCATCACTATCTGTGATGGCCTCAACCTTGAATTAGCGTCGACTCATTACTAAGCATTCTTTAAGGAACATAGACATGCATTTCTGACATGCATCCCGATTATGTATCCACACATATTCTAGTTTTTGTTAACTTACATCCATGATGTACTTAGCCATATTCATAATCATAAGCCTGTATGTAGCTTCCATAGGTATATTTCATAGCCTACATACATCTCTACTTTAAAATCAGTCAACTCATGATTGTTTACAATCATTCTCATGTGATCCTCAAAGGCATAATCATTTGCCTCTTACTATGATAACAGAGCATCCTTGCTCATTTACCCTTTTGTCTATTTGTACTGGATTTTCTTGGGGAGACGGAGCACATTCCCCTTAAGCTATCATTCAAAACAGAACTTTCATGACTCTTCAGAATGGATTCAACCATGCATCCATGGTATTCATTCAATCTT
The DNA here is from genome assembly GCA_010110895.2 of Picea sitchensis. Lineage (NCBI taxonomy): Eukaryota > Viridiplantae > Streptophyta > Pinopsida > Pinales > Pinaceae > Picea > Picea sitchensis. Next base: position 26,933 of record SNQJ01S0074614.1, on the reverse strand, counting down.
GGCAAGTGCTATGCTTGCCTCACATTTCACTCACCAGGGGAACCATATCGAGCCTTTAGTATACTTATACTCTTACATCACACATGTGCACCACTTGCACATTTAATATCATTCGTACCTAACTGGTATTAATATCAGGCTTCATATCAAGAAGCTTCTCAATGCATTAAATCCATGCACTCAAGCATACACACACAACTAAGTATTCATCATACTAGCTTAGTTTTATCATTAGTGTTCTTTAGTTAGAGATTACAGTCACTTACATGACTAATCTCACAGTTATAAATCATACTGATGTTGCCTTCTCTTTATGTAAATAGCCAACTAGGGTCACTTTTCCTTTTATACTATAACAACTAGCAAGAAAACCTTCTTACCTCAACTTCTATAAGACTTTACCCATCTCACCTTTCCTCTCGTCATGAGGAGTTATATACTCCGAGTTTAATATAAAGTAGTAATTATACTGCCATGGATCCTACCTGATCCTATGAGATTCCTTTAATCCCACAAAGGTATTAACCATTATATAATCATCCATCATCAGTGCCTGAGGTTCCAACTGCCCATGCTTAGAGGCAGTGTTACGAACACCAGGTCATCCATCCTTCGGGCTTCAACTATCCTTGAAAAAACCCTGCCACCTTCAACTATCCACATTCAAATATTATTATTAATGTTAATTAGCATATCCCTACTCCAGCAAGAGTAGTTATCACTTTGACCAAGGGTTAAAGAAATTCTTCTGCTGAAATTCAACAAGAATTACCAAAATCACAAGTTCAATCTGCAGTCCTTCTCCTTGAGGAGTAAATGCAGATAACAATACCTATTTATGTGACTCATGCATGAGCCCAAGTAGGCCAAGTGTTGCAACCATGCTCTCATACCAATTTATAACACACCCACCACGGGGCATAAAAATTTCATTCTCCTTGAGAGAACAATACCCTCATTAAGGGGTCTCTATTTCATTATTCTCTTCCAGGGATTTCCAACCACGGCCTCCATGCTCTGAAATGAGCTCAGAACTATAAAATATCCTCTTTTAAGTCCTTCGGGTTGTTCCATTCCCTTAATACTTGCATATGATCATGAGATGTGACTAGACGCCAAAACAATAGGGGCTAAGACAACCTCGCACGAATTCCCCCGGAAAGACAATTCTCCAAAGTTCACAATCTGACACCGCGTATCCTTGGGGATTCTGATGGTCCTGATTCACTTTGAGACTTCGACATTCAGAAGTTTCAAACATTCTTACTCCTTTTTCCTCCTAATTATGTTGTACCCAGAGTTCCATATCAAGTGCCACACGTCCCTTCGCAATCAACGGTTGTGATCCACTTCGAGACTCCAGCCTTTGGGAATATCAACTCTCAACTTCTCCACACTCACTTTATCCCAGAGCATTTGACTTAGAGTCCATGATCTATTGATGCGTGTCTTCCCACAGATCGATGACCCCCATATTCTTCGGCTATTCGGGCTTTGGGAGTTCCAAACTCCTACGCACTCGTTCCTCCCAGAGTGCTTTCACCCAAATACAATGGATTTCCGCCACGCATCCCTCTGGATCTGACGGTCTAGGTTTACTTCGGGACTTTGGCATTCGGGTGATTCGAATGCTCCAACAATCCGTCCTCCTAGAGTACATTCTTCCAGATTCAAAGATCATGCGCCATGTGTCCTTCTTGATCAAAGATCATGGTTTACTTTGGGATTTTGGTATTCGGGAGTTTATACCTTTCCACACTCACTTTCTCCTGAAAGGGTTTCACCCAGAGTTAATGATCTATTGACACGTGTCTCCCAAAAATCGATGACTATAGATCACTTCAGGGATTCACGCTTCAAGAGTTTCAAATTACTCACCAACGCAAACCTCCAGAGTGCAATCCTCCTAGAATGTCAGATATCTGGACACGCATCCCCTACTATCAACGATCAGGATGAACTTCGACACTTCAACCTTCGAGAGTTCTGACCTCTTTCCATAAGATTTCCTACGGAGTGAATTTTCTTCGAAGTGGTAGATTTTCTGACACCTGTCCTCAGATATTAATGACTCAGGTGAACTCCGACCTCTAAGCCTTCGGGAGGTTGACTCACTCCTCTACTAAAATCTCCCGAATTTGGTCAGTGTCAGGTTGACTACCTCATAGATCTGATGGTCGAGATGGCTCCCAGGCATCCTCAGATCTAAGGCCCAAATTAACTTCAGGACTTTGGGACTTCGGGGATTTTACCTCCCTTGTGACGACCTTGCTCAATTCACCAAATTCATGAATTCTGAAGGACTCAAGGGGTTAACCCTCGCGCTCCTTTCCGTATCCAATGGTCACAATGAACCTTGGCTCTTCCCAAATAGATCTCGTTCATTTGTCTTACAAAGAAAGGAACCTTCCATTTTGATACTTCAATATAGTTATTCTTCCTGAGATTTTTTATCTCTAAAATGCTTAAGATCTTTCTCTCTTTCTCTTGAACTTAACGCTTGGAAGAATTCTTCCGCGCACCCATTACGCTCATTCCTCAATTCTATAACTTAAGTGGTTCTCGATCTCTGCCTACCTCGCAGAGATTCTGTGAATAAGTGCACTATCTCTCCTGAGATTTAATAGACTCCTTCCTCCAAGGGACTCAACGTGACTAGGAGTGTCAACATGCATACGTGAAACTGTGCCCAAGGTCGACGAACTCACAGTTCGTGGCTCTATCTTAAGCCACCACAGGGCGCAACCATTTACGAGTACAAATCATGTCAAATCCATATAATTTCTTACTTTCCTAATTACACAATCAAGAAGACACAAAAAGGGATACAATATAAATCATTAAGCAAACATATCCATCCCTGCAACATTCATAGGATATCCAACTTTAATTCACAGTACCACTTAAATACACAAGAAATGCGATTACTTATCTATTACAGGTGGTAGCCAACTAACTGACTGTGGGTGTTTATCCTTCCACCCAACCATAGGCTTAGCGGCATTCATTATTAGCACTTTGGCCACCCCTGTGCAGAGCCATGATATCACCAGGGAACTCTCACAACTTCTCAAGGATTATTTCTTTGTTTCAGCTTCTTCTTGAGTTATGCTCTCTGTAAACTTTCAGAGATTTCTTTCTCTGTCATGGACTTAGAGAGGTTTATTATATTCTCACTCAGCATCAATCTCATGGAATTCCATTCATCATCCTCTGGAGAGCTCCGCGCGTTCTCCTCTCTGTCTCTATCCCCCCTATTTCCTTGTCTCTATTTTCTGTATATATTTTCCCAAGATGGTTCTCAACCCATCCTATTCCTTCTGTCAGAAGGGAACTCGGGTCAGCTTGGTATGCCATACCCAGTGGTACTTCAGGATGACATTCTGCAGCTAGAACATGCTTCCATTAATGGGAGTGGTTGATAATTCAACCACTGGTCTTTTCTTCATTAACTGATTTCTCTCCTTGGGATCTGAAGGAGGTTTATTATCCACATCAAAGGGAAATTTGGGGTTATTTGATATAATGAACCCTCTCTTATAGTTTTCACATTCTTTCCTCTAGTGATATCATGGCCAGTACTTTCAAGTCTTCACCCCCACAGTTAGTTATTGGTAACTCAAACAATAATAAATTTACACTGTTCCCATGCCACAACATGGTAACCCTAATTAATGATTAATTACAAGTTGGGGGAAACATGTGTGTTACAGAGAGCTATATAAATAAGCGTAAGAAATGTAATGAAACATAATGAATAATATTGTCATTGTAACAAAAACGTGTTTCTTGAGGAGTGCATTCCTTCCTTAAGGAATAATATATGGTGTTACCCTACCTCAAGGGTTTTCTCTATATCCTTGTGTTCATGTTATGGTGAATGGTTTATGGTTTATTCTTGGTCTTAGTGAGCCACATATTTCTCCACAGAATCTTTAAAGCTCACATCGTCTAGCATAAACTCCCCTAGCTCGTTTCCAATCTCCTTAAGGTTCATATCATTCCAAAATTCCATCAGAGGCTAAGGAATCCTTACCCATGTTGGTGCGAGACCCTTTCCTTCGTAACATCAAACATGGGGTCCATATTTTGATCAGAAATGGAGCCGAGTTGATGAACCAAATTCCTTCCAACACCCTATTAAAATCCTCCCCCTTTTGAAAAAAAAATACAAACCACCCGGAAACCAAACCTCGAGCCACCTGGACATACCCACAAGCTTCGGCCCAACTATTGTTTTCCCAATCCTGGAGGGTGGAAACATTAAAATTCCTTCCTTTTTCTCTACCCAACATAATCAAATCCTCCATAGAAACCACTTGTGGTACAGTGATGTCCACCCCCAGAACAAGACGCACCAGCTCCTTAGACACATTTATGTACTTGTTCCTATAACTCTTTCTCCCACCCTTAGGAGGTTGATTCTCCTCCAGGGAAGGGCCTGGAGCTTGCTTGGGAGAAAAAGAAGTTGCCTATGGAAGAGAAACCCCAATAGGTGAAGGCTAAGATAAAAAAAATTCTCTGACCATCGAAAAATGAGGAAATGGGAGCGAAGACACGAACTGATGGTGACTACTTACCACCGACCAGAAATATTCCAGTCCTCGGTGCTAGCGAGAAAATCCCCCTATAACTATACCATGGTTTATGGTATAGAAATACCAAATGACCCCCTAAAAGTCAATCTAGTTTCTATACTACCCAAACATACCAAAATAGATGAACAAAAAATAGTGGAAGAGAAGATCGGTAACTGTACCTTTTATCCAATGTCTGGTGATGATCTCCTCAAGCTCTATAGCTCCAAACGCTGCAAGTCTCCTCCCAAAGTTGACTTGCATCCAAGACTAGGAAAAAAAGGCTACAAGCATGCTATTTATATTCATAAATTAGGGTTAGATATCAAATGTTATGTATAAATCAAAGAAAATACACAAAACATCATCATTTGGGACAGGGAAAAGATATTATTTTATTCATTAATCAAATATTGAAAATTACAATCCTCACAGGCCACCGTTTCGTGAACCTGGTTCGAGCTCCTCTTTACAATGCTACAAGTGCACCTTCTATAAGACTCTTCTCACAATCTACTAATCACCTCAATGGAAGGGAAAGGATTGAATGGAAGAAAAGGGGTTGAAGTGGGAATGTTGAAGCAGTAACTCACAAAAGGTTGCAAATTCTTGGGCAAGGAAGGGAATGGAAATTTGGCAGATTTTCATTGGTCTAATGTTTGGTTGTGGAATGAGACCCTAATACATCCTTTTATATGGAAAAAGGATGGTTATTTGGTTGGGGGATGGGCTATAACAGGTGAATTGGTTGGGAAACCTCCAATAGCCCATAAATTGAACTGAATTCCTTACAAATTTTTAATTTTTGCAAATTTTGGAGGTATACGTGGGATGTTTAGTGTGAAACAAGCGTATGTACGTGGGTTGTCTAGCATGCCACATGTGTATGTATGCGGGAAGTAGTGTAGCAGGGCACACACATGCTCTAAAAATATTTTTTTAAATAGAGCTTCTCAATAGTGATTTGGAAAATTATGCAAGCAAGAAGGCCAATGCCATGTATGCATGAGTAGGGAATTTTAGGGCTATAAAAGATGCCCCCTAATGTATGATGTCATAATAGCAACTAACGGACAAAATACACTATAATATCTTCACCAATGTATAAAATTGAGTGAGCTCAGGACCATAATTTGGGAGGTGCCATCTGTAAAACAACAATTGTATCTCCGAGGTGGGCATACCCATGCTCGAGATGAACTAAATCATGGCTTCCAAACAAATACACTGCAGATCCATGTCATATAACTATATAAATTGTATCCGCGAGCTATACACAGTGGATCTACATCTCAAAATCAGTCGAAGATATACAAGTACAACATGCATCTTCAAGAAGTTAGTGACACCTGCGGATGGAGATGAAGTCTTCATAGCTCAAGCAACAACTTCAAGATCTTCAAAAATCAGGTAGGAGTACAATGGGAGTGGAAGACTCCCTACTCTGAGGTCTTCGATAATCTGTCGGGAAAATACTAGAGGATCTCGATGATCGAGCATAAAACTTTCTTGATTTCAAATCTAGACTTAACTGGAGTCTCGGGATGGACGACTCATGAAATTCAAGATAAAAACTGGCGAAAGGTCGACTTAGGTTGGGTAAAAATTCCCTTGGAAAAAAACACAAAAGATGATGAGACTCAGGCAACATGACATTGACATAAGTTTATGATGCAGGAGGCAACACAAACTCTCCATATGTTTGGAAGAGTAACCAAACGAAGGAGGACACAACTCTATGTAGTGAGAACAATTTCCTAAGGTCATACTAGATCCCAATTCTTGACGAACAAATGAAAGGATGTTCTTTGTCCAAGGGAGACTATCTCTTCCATCGAAAAAAGAATCTATATTTTATGTCCCCTCTTTTTGGAATATTTGAGTTTTCTGTCTTTTTCAATTTTTAAAGAGCTTGAAAAAGAATAAAAGAATGCTACGTTACAAAGGAGGAACGAGTGTCACGACAAGCAAACTAGTTCCAAGGACATGGAATATACTAATGCTCAGGGAAAGGAAATATTTGCAGGATAAGGAAACTCAGGGAAAATTCCTCCATGGGTCAAGGTGTCAGGTCACAAAGGACAGACGTGTTGCAAGGCTTGTGTATAAGGAATGCTTCAAAGGTTCAGTTGAGAGCAACATGGAGCAGACATTAGTCCAAAGACACAAATATGAGACCCACAATGCAATTAAGCATGGCACAGTGATACCCCTTCTATGAAAATTTTTAAGATCCCAAAGAAGGTAAGCTCGGTAGGTTTTTCACGTTTAGAGAGTCTGAAAAATTACAAAAGAAGACTCTAGGAAGTACCTTTTTCGGAGTTAGTCTAGTCAATTTGAAAAAGGGTTAAACTTGCACCGAAAATACGTATTTTCAAAACCATTTTAACGAGTGTGAAAAAGACAAGATCACTCGGCTATCTTTTCAATTTTAAGGAGTCTGAAAAGAGCTTAACTATAGAATCATAGCCTTTTTCCGAGTTTAGTCTCCTTAGCCCGAAAAAGTATAAAAGTAATTGAGGAGAACTCTCTTGGCGAGACGAATCTCCCAAGGCATACCTTTTTCCGCTATAATATAATGGCTGGAAAAGGGGTTAAACTCATGTCAATAGATGTTCTTCTAGACCAATTTAACGAGTGTGAAGGAACAAGGTCACTCAGTGATATTTTCAATTTTAGGGAGTCTAGAAAGAGCTTAATTATGGACTCTGAGGGGGTCCTTTTTCGTAAGTAATCTCCAAGGCCCGAAAAAGGTGATAAACCAAAACCAAGGAGAATGCTCCTTTTTCAAAGATTGAGTCCCTTAGGCCTGAAAAAGGGTTAAAATTACGCTTGGGAATACTCTTCTAGCGAATTGAATTTCCTAGAGCATACCTTTATTTTTAAAATTATCCATTCGAACCGAAAAGGGGTAAACTATCGACGGACAAATGTGACTTCAAATTTGAGTTTGGCGAGTGTGGAGGGAAACAATATCGCTCGACAATATTTTCATTTTTGGAGAGTCTGAAAAGGGCTTAAATAAGAATCCAGGGGGATACATTTCTCAAGTAATCCAAACGATATTGAAAAGAATAAATACAGTCTCGTTGGATGTTGCTTTTGAATTTTAAAGCGAGCTTGAAAGACAACAAAGCGTGCTCATTAGGGAGTCCCAAGGGTAAGGCCGAGGATGATGATGAAAAAAAGAATGAGGCTTCGTTATGTAATCATGACAGGACTAATAAGGGCTCCCAAGCCTATAGCCACAACTGATAGC
>SNQJ01S0074613.1:20165-44338 GCA_010110895.2 Picea sitchensis | reverse complement strand
GACTTTTGTGTGTGAGTGAAAGTGTGCCAATTTTTAGTGAATTAGATGTCACCTTGCTGCATGTGGACTTCACTTGGTCCTTACAAGAGTTTGATTACCTAATTAACTAAGTGCCTTTGGTACAACCTTGCGTAATTCAAAAGTCTCTAGGAAGCTAGCATGTGGACATGTGGGTCCGTTACTATCTCTTTAACTCCCTATTGTGATGTAATCTAAGAAAATCTTGAAAAATATCCTAGATTGAACATGTGGGCATGTATGGGCCCGTTACAAAACCTTTAAACTCTCCTAGTGTTTTGATCTAAGAAAGTAAAAATTTCAAACACTATTCTATCTTTGTAGCATGTGGGCATGTATGGGCCCATTACAATATTAAGATGTGTTTGAAAAAGAAAAATAAGAGGGTTCCCAAGAAGGGTCGTTGTCCTCTCCTAAAGGTTTTAATGTTCTAAAGGGAGATGAAATCGTTTCACAATCTTTTTCTGATTCTCAAGATCGCTTGGAGGTGCAAGAGAAGAGCATACTAAGCGATTGTAATTCAAATTATAGTCCCAATGTAAGTTAAATGTGATTAAAAATGATTTCCAACTTATATTGTAAGTCAAAACAAGCCATCCATGTGGCAAAAAGAAAAGAAGGGAAATTGATTTTATCCTCCTAAGTGCCTATGTGTGTTTGACTAACCCCTTTATATGATGAGGGGACTAAGTGGTGCAGCTTTAAAACATGTTTGACATCATTTTTAAGAAGGCAAATGGCCTTCCCCACATCTCAACAACTTTACAATGTGAAATTTTTCACAGATGCACGGGTCCTAGTGAAGACAGAGGCACACAGAGCGCATGCACGCAAGCAGAGACAAGTTAAAAAGCGCACGTGCGCAGAAAGAGAAACGTGAATCAAGCGCACGGGCGCATGATGCGTGTCTGTGGGCTGGAAAACCCATGCATATGTGGCACACGGCCGAGAATGAAAAATCCGAATGGATTTCTCTCAATTCAACTTGGAATTGGCTGGTTGGCAGGTCGGCTTAGGCCGGTTAGTGCACCTGCAAGTTAAACAAACTAAAAGAAGAGAAAAATAAACCCAAATGAGGTAGAAAATTGATACCTTTCCCCAGTGGAGTCGCCAATATGTTGCGCCTCTTTCGTCACCTTGGTGAGCAAATAAGAGGTGCTTGCAAGCTCAGTTAGGTCTGCTGAGCAGCACAGCTGTAGAGAAAAGAGTTAGAGAAAGAAAAACAAAAACTATAATTAAGAATTAAACTCAGAGATTCAATAAAAACAAAATTCATGAGCATAGGGACATAGAAACAAAAAGAACCGAAAGACCCATGTCACCAATGTTTGAGGCTGATCTATTGATGAAAACAAAGCACCAAGAAGAAAGGGGACTATGATTCCCTTCTTTCTCCAAGGGAAGGCTCTTGGAACCTCACTAGCTAGCTCTTCTTACAACAAAGAAAATGGAAAATGGTGATGAAAGAACTCTTTACAAATCCACTCAATGGTGAGGTGGATTGTCCAATGTAATGGTACCAAAACTCTTGTCAAGGATGGAGTCCTTAAAACAATATAGGCATCATAACATTACTTTGAATTCCTTTAGAAAATGAGGTGCATTCATGGATTTTTATAACATTTCTTTGGGTTATTGTTTAACTGTTTTGTAGTGTGAAAAGAGGCCATTTAGGGCATTATTAGGTCTTTGAGCAGCCCACCAGTCGGATCCAACCCATATTTGACTGTCAAATCGGCTTGGGAGCTAAACCATAAGTGGTTGGGAGGCCGACCACTTCCATAAATGCATCGTTTAGCAGGTGCGTGGTTTTTTGCGCTAACAGTCACGCATCGTGTGCCTGTGCATGATTTCTATGTTCCTGTTCTGCGCATGCGCGCACGTGCCCAATGTCTGCAAAGCGCTCTTCAATTTTTCACTACTTTGTATAGTTTTTTGACCTTTTTGAATGTTGTGGTATTAATTCAGGTCCATGAATGACTTCATCACCGTTTGACGATGTTGAGTTCTTGTAACCATGTGCAGACGAAATTTCAGTGATAACAGAGTCGAATAGCCAATATGAGTTGGTTGTTTAGATACGATTCCTTGGAAAGGAGAATTAGACTGAAAAGTTTGACCCCAAGTAGGATTCATAGAACTTGGATACGGTTGCCCGAGATTAGGGGGTACAAAATAATTAACTTGAGGATGTTTCCCCCCAGATGGTTGTTGATTCCCTTAGAAAGTAAAATTCCAAGGTTGAGATTGTAATCCAGAGATATTTTGTCCATAAACTGGGTTATGGCCTCCAACTTGAGGTTTCCCCCCAACTTGATGTTTCTCCCCAACTTGAGGTTGAACTCCAACAAGAATTTGAAAACTAGAAGAGACAAAATGACTTGTGCCTCCAAATTGATTGGACATACTAGTTCCAGGATGATTAGATCCTCCATGAAAAGGTGGAGGAGGAATGTGAGGCCCCTCAGAGAGAAAATCTGTAGGTGTAGGAACAAAACTACTAGCAACATTATACCCAGGAGGAACAAAAATATTAGACCCTCCGGATGGATTCTGGACAGGATTAGAAATGGAAGTATTCAAAGCATTATAACCATGAGGAAGTGACAGATTTGATCTAAGCAGAAGTGGTTTTCCAATAAGAGCTTGAGTGATAACTATATTTTCATAATAAATAGGCATAGCTTGTGGGACCAGGGTAGAGTTAGCGAGCTAGAGAGGAAGAATCAAGTGAGAACCAACCAACAATTGGTCTGAAACTTTGACAAAATTGTTGGTTGTGCCAGTAAACTAATCTAAAGGTACTGTATAAGTAGTGGAATTCACAGGCGTATGTGATTCCATAGGTTTATTAGGATTCATTCCTAGTTTATCAAAAATATCGTGTCTCGAAGAGGTCCTCCAAAAAGAATGGACAGGGATGGAGCTAGGATTAAAAATTCTAGCAGTATGAACTGGAGTTCTAAACGACTCACTTTGAGAAAGAATATCATATACACCAGACTCTACATGAGGTCCAATAGGTATTCTAGTATAATATTCAACACCAACGTCTCTCGATGAATTTATCCAGAGGAAATGTGGATCTTGTACAACACTCAATAATGGATTTACGAGAAGTATTGATTCCCCCATTGGAGTATAACTTCCAATCTCAGAGGCTACGTCGTTATTGATTTCTTCTTCAGGAGAACTGTCTGGTGATTTAGGAAGAAAAGGAACCTAATCTTCTGGATCTTCCGGAGGTATCCCTTGCATCCTACGTGAACGGCGAGGGCCAATGTTGGCCGCACAAAATAAAGAATGAAATAAATCTATGGCCAACTAGAGAAACAAACAACACTCACTAATAAAATATATATATCAAACATGCAAACAAACCTTCTTATGTCAAAGTCACTAGTTGGTGATCAAATCGAACATCGTGAAATAGAGACAAGAAGGGGTTTGGATAAAGTGGGTGGAAAATTTACATTGACGACCTGCTTAACATACTTACACCATGGTGCATGCTCCCACACATAATCATGGGTATACCCTCCAAGGATCCTGAGTGAGTTTGGCCAATATTGATTCCAATTACTATGAAGACTTTCCCCTCCATAGTCACCTCGTGTAAAGACTCTAAAGATATAGGCCACTAAGGTTGCCAATTATGACAATGATGTCTGGGGAAACAGTCAAAAGTCCGATACACAAACAAAGGAAGGGTATCTAAGCCCAAAATCAACTCGAGAAGGTCCCCACAGGATTTTCTTCTCAAGTGACCCCCAATAATACGTGCAATATATACACTAAGACCAACAAAGCAGGGTGAGTAACTATGTCAGTCCTAATGAGACCTCATGATTGACCCTTGTGTTAGAAGGGCTTCCGAGGACAAAATGTAGTAAGTGGATTTGAACTCTCCCTATCACAAGATACTATTGTGTGTTTTGATTCTTTGGAGAGTGTGCCTTACAACCTATTCCAAAGCGCTATCCTAGATAATTTTGGTGTAAATAAGTTCTAGAAAATAAAAGTTGCTAATAAGTTTTAAAATTGTGTTGTATTTTAAAGGTTGTTGCTTACTCAAAAGGGAAACAAATATGAAACTGATGATGTATTTGACCTTGACTCAATAAAATGAAAGAAGAGATGATATGCAATCGTTTAATTCAATGAACTCTAATTACAGTAGGGAGAAGGTGTCTCTTTTTGGAATACGAAATCTATGAAACAAAATTTCTCAATTTTGAATGAAAAGGATTTCAAATGATAAAAAAACTACTAAATTTTCCAATCTTTCTCTTTTTACAAATATTTGAATGCAACAATTTTCTCGTGAAGACTTCTAAAACAAAGAATGACTTCAGTTCTTTCTTTCTCAAATCAGATCAGAGATATAATGAAGAAAAGAAATCATAATCCAACAAAACTAGCACATTCTCAATACCATTCCCAAATCAAACTCACAATGTAAACAAAAATGAAATGATAAGAAAACCTTTTGTCAAATAGAAACAAAAATTGTCTCTCAATCAATTAACAATCCAGAAAGTAAAAACAATCCAAAACTCCAAATAAATCAAGGACTCCTTGTCAAACAAGCACTCAAGACCAAGATCTCAAGATTATATCCTTGTGACAAGAAACAAAAACAAATCTTGCAAAGTTTACAAAGAAGACTTTCAGTTTCCAAAAATCGATCACATGTAGGCTTAAAAGTTATAAATCAATCATTTACTAGTGTCAAAAGTTCATCCCAGATAGTGGAGGCAAAACTGGGTAGAGAAAAGAAAAATGGCTATCACCCAACAATTCCTACAGGAATCGTCGTAGGTTGCAGAGGAGAAAACTAAGACGATATAGGATCATCGTAGGCTTTCATTAAGGTACAATGCGACATCATCACATTTCTCTACACTAGTACAGTTCGACGTCAGATGATTGTTGCGGGCTGTCAATAGGGTACAGTGCGATGATCTTTGAAAATAAAGAAAAATGGGAAGAAAGAAAAAATTTCTCACTGAACTTTCAGACCCAAGGAGTCAAGATGGATCACCCACAGACTCCGAGAATGAAATTAACCAAAAGAAGGCAGGCTAAAAGAAAATAAGAGGAAAAAAAACAAAAAAATTCATATCACCAGTATGGTTGCCAATTTTTTTATCGGACTAATCGGTAAGTGCGGACACAAACAGATCTCCCTGACTTCCACAGGAAACTAGAACAAAACAAGACAGAATGCACACTTCACCTTAAATTTCATTGTCACATAAACTAGTTTAGAGAGGTACAAGTGACATACCTTTTAAACGACGCTTGATCCTCGCTAGTGTCGTCCTTGTAGCTATTTCTTTGAGTTTTTGAGATGGTGAACATGTTTTAAGAAGCACAAACCAATAAAGAGAGAGAGAACAAAAATATATATATTCCAATGAATTCTACGTATAAGATAAAGGAGTTATGCAATAAAAGTTAAAACACTTTTATAGGGAATACATGTATTGTTCCATTATATTAAATGGAAAGTGGAGAATACAACCCATTCCTTGATGTTGCAAGGTCCCCTTTCAATGGCTCTTTTATCCAACACACACACATTTGCTCCAATTCCTTGGATGAAGAAGATCCACAATCTGACTTAGAGAACTAAAGAAAATATCTTAAGCATAATCTGTAGTAGATTTCTTCATGCAAACCTTAGCTTATTCAACCTTAGCCTTTTCCATGAGATATCCCTCTTTATATAGGGTGAAAGAGAGATGGATGAAGAGATTAGGATGATCCCACTAAATCAGAGAAGCGAGTAAGATCCAAACTTATTGAAGGCCACATCATCTTCTAGAACATTTGTGAATTTTGACTTATCCTTTTCTTAAGCATCGTCGCACCATATGCACAAGCAACATACGACGACGTTGTAGTCCATTTTTAGTGAAGAGTGAGATGATCAGGAATCATTTCACCCCATGCATACAATAGGGTGTGACAACCTTCCTTGTTATATTTTTTGAAAGAGGAAAATAAAACCACTTTTCTCATGGAGAAAGTCTCTTTTAATATTTTCAGGGAACATGAGCACATGTTGTCAGCTGATCACTGAGGTGATCAAAATAATGTGTAACACTAACTCAAGAAACATTTCCCATCTCATAGTCTCTCAATCCCCATAGCCTGTCCCACCCTAGGTAGTTTACCCCTTCTCTGCTCCACAGTCCTTCGGTTGTCCCACTTCCCTTCTAGGGCTTGCACAATAGGTCAGACAAGAAACCTAAAAGATCTGCAGCAAATTGAACGCAAATTTTCTCAATAACAAGTACCCACTAAGAAAAATCATTTGGGAAACAATTCCTAGCACTTCTCTCACCCAGAGAGAATTCTCATAGGTCTGACAACCTACTTCCTCAGTACAATTCCTCTCAGGGTAACAACCATCTCCAGTGATCCAAGTATAGGTACAATCTGGTATGATGGTCCAATGATGGTAGCTGATGGAGAGTGATCAGAATTGTGACAATGAATGAGAATCCCCCCAAATTACTCTAAACTCCCACATTATATTTCCATGCCATTCACTTGACACTTGGCACACAGGAAACTATGTTAGTCCTCTTGGGTTTTTTTTCCCCTCACTTGGGAACATAGGAAAACAATTATGTCCTATTAATAGAATTTAGGACTTAAGGAATAATAATATAATATAATTATATCATTCCCTTGGCTTAAGCCCCTTTTTCCTAGACACTTATCCCCCTTTGCCTCTTGTGGAGTCCTAGCCCCTCATACTCTTTCGTCTAACTTGGTCTACAGTAGGGATGTAATTTATTAATATAATCAAGTGATTACATATTATAATGAATGTGCATATTCCCTTCAACACATAGGCTCCTGGCCTAAATCACACATGCATCCTGGCCTCAAAAACATATTTACAAAGGCACTCTGGCTCAAACCTCTTGGCTCACCAACCTATGAAATCACATGTACATTTACAATTGGGGCTCGGTCTAGGGGTATTACATTCCCCTTCCCCTTATTTGTCCATTATCCTCAGTGCATTATATGCAATGTACATCTAAAAATTCCTCAAAAATATTCAAAAAGATGCAAGTACTCTTCCTACATAGCATCTCCGTGCTCCTAGGTTGCATCCTCATAATTGTACCAGGTCCATTGGACCTTTTTTTCAATGTCAAGTCCATTTGACCTTTGTTATCCCTATGGCTTGATTATGAAGCTAATTGATATTCTAGTCTAATATGCAAACTGGCTACACTTGGAATTTTCCTTCTTGCTCCACCTGGATCACATTCCAATCAATTACATGATTAACGTATGACACATACCTTTGAAGAAAAGACACATCAAATACATTATGAAA
The DNA here is from genome assembly GCA_010110895.2 of Picea sitchensis. Classification (NCBI taxonomy): domain Eukaryota; kingdom Viridiplantae; phylum Streptophyta; class Pinopsida; order Pinales; family Pinaceae; genus Picea; species Picea sitchensis. The sequence goes on along the minus strand of SNQJ01S0074613.1, from coordinate 36,954 downwards.
TAACATGGATGCAGGTAGTGCAATAATGCATGCAATAGGACCAATCCTCTCTAGGATCTCAAATGGTCCGCAATAGCATGCTACCAAATTTGAACAATTCCCCAACTTTAGGGAACTTTGCTTGACCTTCACCGTGCACCCTCACAATTTCTCTCATATAAATATATGTGATGAGATGCCTTATGAGTTAATTTGAAAGGAATAAAATTGGAAACTTTTGTTAACTTATATACCACCACCATTATGGAGTCATGTTGCTTCATTGTCCTAGGAAATTTAGTGATGAAATCAATTGTCAACACTTCCCATTCCCACTTAGGAATGGCTAATGGTTGAAGTAATCTGGTTGGATGTTTGTGCTCATATTTTACCTTCTAACATTATAAACAACGGGCTAAATAATTGACTACTTCTTTACTATCCCTATGGCTTGATTCTAAAGCTACTTGACTTTCCAGTCCAATATGCAAACTGGCTACACTTGAACGTCGCCTTGTTTCTCCACCTAGATCACATTCCAATAAATTACATTATTAACATTCGATACATACCTTTGAAGCAAAGACACATCTAATACATTATGAATTCACATGGATGCAGGTAGTGCAAGCATGCATGCAACATGACCAATCCTCTCCAGGATCTTAAATTGTCCATAGTGGCATGTTGTCATCTTTGAACAACCCCCCAACTTTAGAGAAATTCACTTGGCCTTCACCTTCAAGAATACACGATCACCCACTTTAAAATCTATGTGGGTTCTTCCCTTATCGACATAAATTTTATGTCTATATTGGGAAACCTTTAAATTATGTTTTATCTTCACTATGTGCTCTTCCATTTCTCTGATACATTTTGGCCCAACCATTGCCATGTATGTTGGGTTGTCCCAACTCACTGATGTGTTGCATTTTTTACCATATAAGGATTCAAACATGCTCGTATTTAAATATGTATGATACCCATTATTGTAAGAAAATTCCACTAAGTGAAAATACTCTTCCCAATTTGATGATTTATCCATCACGTACATCCTTAGGATATCTTCAATCAGCTGATTGACCCTCTTAGTTTTCCCATATGATTCTAGATGATATATTGTGCTAAAATTAATATTTTTATCAAATGTTTTAAATAGTCCCTTCCATAAATTGAATGTGAACTTGGGATCCCTGTCAAAATAAATTTCCTTTGGCACACCATGCACCCTTACAATTTATCTCATATAAATATATGTGATGTTAGCTGCCTCATGAGTTAACCTGGAAGGAATAAAATGGGAAACTTTTTTTAACTTATCTACCACCACGATTATGGAGTCATGTTGCTTCATTGTCCTAGGCAATTTGGTGATGAAATCAGTTTTAACCACTTCTCATTTCCACTTAGGAATGGCTAATGGTTGGATGTTTTTGATCATCCTTTACCTTATAACATTCTAAACAACAGGCTAAATAATTAAGCACGTCTTTCTTCATACCAAGACAAAAATATTGGGTCTTAACAACTGTTATAATTTTCTGGTAACATGGGTGCTCAACATAAGGCACACTATTCATTTCCCTTAGCACCATATTTTTCAGTTCTGGAAAATTAGGAACATAAATTCTTCCCCTGTACTTGAGGATTCCATCCTCCCTTATCTCATAATCTGTAATTCTCTGTTGAGAATTACCCTGTTGTAATTTTTATGTTATCTCCTTGAAATGTTAATATAATTTTGCATCTTCATAAAAAATTTCTTTCAAATCATATATGCACACACTAATAGTTGTAGCATGCATCTTATGCGTCCTTCTATTGAGTGCATCAACCACTTTTTTATCTTTTCCTTGAATATGTTTGATTTCGAAATCATATTCACTAATAAAATACAACTGTATTATTTTTCTTCCATTTAGAGTTGGCTAGCCAAAAAAATGCTTCATACCACTATGGTATGTTATCAACTCAAATTGCTTTCACATGAGATAATTCCCACATCTTCAAGGTGTGAAATATGGCTGCCAATTCTAAATCATGAGTGGCATAATGTCTTTCCTATTCTTTTAGCTTCTTGGACTCATAGAAAATAACACGCCCATTCTAGGAAAGGAATCCACCAATCCCTTCCTTACACGCATCAATGCACATGATAAAATCCTCATTACGATCAACAATATTTAAAAGTGGTTTTCTTGTAAACAATTTCTTCAAGCGCTAATAACTCCTTTCACAAGTAGAGGTCCATTCAAATTTCACCCCCTTCTTTTGTAAGGAAGTATTTGGGTGTGCAATTTTTGAAAACCCCTCAATGAATATTCTATAATAACTTGCAAGTCCCATGAAGGATCTCACCTATGAGAAATTTATTGGCACCAACCATCTTTCAATGGCTTTTATCTTTTTAAAATACACTATTATCCCTTCTTCTGAAATAATATGGCCCAAATAATGTATCTGCCTCTGATAAAATGAACAATTTCTCATCTTGGCATATAATTGATGCTCCATCAATACCTCTAGCACCATCCTCAAGTGATGCTCATGCTCTTCTTCATATTTAGAGTAGATAAATATTTCATCTAAAAATACAATGATGAACTTATCCAAGTAATTTAAAAAATTTCCATTCAGTAAACACATGAAGACAACTGGTGTATTTGACAACCCAAATGGCACCACTATAAAATCATAACAGTAAATACCTTGTTCTGAAGGTTTTCTTACTAATATCCTCTTCTTTGATTTTTCACCTTATGATATCCTGACCTAATTTCAATCTTGGAGAATATCTTTGCATCTTTCAGTTGATCTAAAAGATCATCTATCCTTGGAAAATGATACTTGTTCTTCACTGTCACCTTGTTCATCTACCTAAAATGAATGCACAAACTCAAATTTCCATCCTTCTTTATCACAAATAATACTATGGAACCCCAAGGGGACACACTTGGGTGTATATACCCCTTTTTCAACAACTCTTCCAATTGAATTTGCAATTCCTTTAGTTATGGTGGTAGCCCTAAGCATCAGATAAATAAAAGGGGACACTAGACTTGCTCCAGGCATCAAATAAATAGAGAAATCAATATCCCTTTTTGGTGGCATCCCTAATATCTCTCTAAATACATCCTCATGGTATTTTATAAGTGCATAGTATGCAATGCTTAGCACTCTATATTTAGGTGTCTCTTTCAAATGTGATGCAAATATTTGACAACCTTTTCTGAAGCTTTTCTTCAGCTGCAAGGATGAAACTTCTTTGATGGTTGTTTCCCTTGGAATACCCTGGACTTTCCTCATGTTCCCTTATTCATATAAGCAATTAAAATCCTTGTTATAACAATCAAGGATAACTTGATGTTTTTCCAACCAATCCATACCAATTAGGAAATCATATGAGCCCAATGATATCATTTTCAAATATTCTCTTGTACTTAGCCCATTCATATCCATTGAAAAACTCCTAACCAACTCATTGATTCTTCTTTTACCTCATGTAGCTAATTGAACTAGCCAAGATTTCTCAAGCTTGCTTCTTTGAAAATGAAATATTTTCACCATCTTAGGATCTAAATAACTATGACTAGTTCTTGAATAAATTAAAATAGTTGTAGGTTGACCATTAATCTTACCTTCCACTTCAATTATATGAGACTAAAATTTTTCTTGTTTGTTGTCCAAGGCTACATAGATTCTTGGCATGATTTTTCCCATGTCCTCCACTGTAATAAATTGTTGTACATTGTGAAAAATATTCATTTTTTCTCTTATTTGAGGGAAATCTCTATAAATATGATTTTCTTCACACCCCCAACATTTAATAGACTATTTCCTTGGCCTTTTATCCACTACTTCTGAAATTTTGGTTTCACTTTGGGTTAGTTGGTTCTCACTTATTGAACTGCCTCCAAGTGACTCTTTTCTCATAAATGTGTTGTACTTGCACAATTTGGTTCCACCATATTGATGATTTTCCCTTCGACCGATAGACTGCAATTCTTCCTTATGTCTGTGAGGAATAGTACTTGTGCAACTAAAAGTACTTTCTCATGAACGACAACCAAGTCTCTACATCCTCATGCTTATTTTGATCACCATCAAAGGTAAGAGGTTTAATATTCTTGGACTCTCCCTACAATTCATCCCCTCAATAACTTCTCCTATGCTTCTTGTTAGGAGATAAACTTGGGCTACTTATTGATTTTCTAGATGAGTGTCTTGGGGAGTGATGATGATGTCTACCAAGAATGTTGGATTCTTCCTTTCTGGTATGAGATCTATGAATCCTTGACTTACTTGACTCTACTTACTTATCCATCTTCTTCTCTATCATGTCTAGACTTTCCAACAACTTGATGTTGAATAATGATACTCCTTATCTCTCCTAATCATCTCATTATTATCCTTGTAGCTCTGCACATCCCTTTGAAGACTCTTTAGTGTTTCTACAAAATTCATGATTTCCTCCTTTCCTTCTCCATGGCCATTTGATTATGTCCTTGCATTACCCATGTTGGCATACATTGCCCTGACTTCACCTTCCCGGTGAAAATTATCTGTCTATATTATATTCTTCCGATCTCTTTATTGATTCTTCCTTACTCTTAGTGTGATCTAGAGTATGCAAAATGTGCATGCAACATGGTTTGTTAGACAGAGAACCATTCCTAAAATTTTGGAAAAAAGTATGCATGCTTTTACCATTTACGTCACTAGAAATATTCTTTCTAATTTCTTATGAATTATATTTCTCAATTCACATTTCTAGGTGCATAAATGGATTCCTCTCTCAAATACCTTTCCAAATCCTATTTTCTTTCTCAATTCTTAGCTCTGGGTCAAAAGTTATGGCCCTTTGAAGTTTTCGGGCAATTTTTGGACAAATCCACCGCATTCCCATGTGTAACTACCTAGCATGTACATAAATGTTGGTGTGGTACCAGCATGGCACTGTCTGGCACCTATGTGGCTATTGGTGTGGCACCCACATGATACTGACTTAATGACCCTTGGCTTGCCAACCCTTAGTTCTTCTGCATTCAACCATACTTGGTATCCCCGATATTTGATATCTCGATATCGATCCACCGACATATCAACCCATCGACATATCATTCTTCGATGAAACATATTCACTCAAACCCCGAGCATGCAATATCCAATATATAATAGTCTAGTTGGTACCCTAGACACATGGTGTCTTCTCAACCTCTCGCTTGTACTGACACATCGCACCTAACTAGATCATAACTTATGTGTAACCATTATGTGGCTTGACATGTGTCATAATACGTGGTTGTTGATGTTATCACTTCCTCTGGCCTCATATAGTTCTCTGACACATGGCACAAATTTCTCTGGACATATCATCACTTTCATAGAGCTCCTCCACTTCTGTGTTTCCACCTATCCACTTTTCAATGGCTCACTTACGGCATCATGAATTCACCTTGTCATCATCCATATGTGCTCCATCTGTTTGCAATCTAGAAGGATAGAAACTTGTCTCGAAACCATTCCCTGTCAGGCATTGGTTATCAAAACATCTAGAGGAGATGGGTTTGGAAACCTTCTGAGGCCTAATACTCCAATATTTTGGGTGTTGGATTTCCTTGTGAGCTTGATCAATGAATGGGATTGTTCGATCAAAAAATATGATGGCCCACATTTAATGGTTCTTAGATTAATGGAAAGGGAAGGTGGAACCCCTTTCCCAGAACCCTAACCCATAAGGTATTGGGACATTGGTACCTTACAAAACCTTACTAGCAACATTCCTGATAGCACAGGTCCTGATACTCTTGCCTCATAAAGGATCAATGACTGAGATCCATTGTCCCTTGATATGATCACTAAGGATCAAGGGAGCTAGCTTAAGGCCTCTATGCTTGACCGAGTCCACTCTCACCTACACGTATCAAAGATGACACACATTACTGTCATGGCACATTGGCTTCCACACTGGAATCCTTGTCATCCAACATCACTCCCCCTCATTCGAAAACAACGGTTTGGAACCCCACGTGGGAATCCTTCCCCACAAGGTATCATGTTATCGATACATCAGGGGAAGGAAGGAGTCTTGCACACCTTTTTAGGGTTCGATGTTTCGGTATACTAGCATTGACCCCCTTCCAAGATTAATACCAAAGATTTACAAATGACATCTCTTAGCCCATAGATATGATGGATGACAATAAAAGATATTGATCCATGTATTACTTACACATCAAGGCCCACACTTGACCCATGGACCTATCAAACTCCACCACGTAATGACCCCGACCACACTACCCACCTACATGGCACCCATGTCATGCTGACATCATGCTCATAAAATTCTCAATTTTATCTCAAAATTCAAAAATTTCTCCATGGACGCCATGATATTCTACAATTAAGTTCATTGTGGCCAATGTTTAGCCCTCGGAAAGTCAATTCGACTGTTGTGCATTGAATTCGACTCTTCCATTTCAAATTTCCCATGAATTTCACTGTAAAATTGGGGATTTCCCCCAATTTCATGCAATTCCCCCTTGGTTTCCATATAACTTCTTAAATTCATCGGATTCTAGGCCTACACTTTCCCATGCAGAGGTAATTTTTTTGGATTTTAACCCCTGAATACAGTTCTCCAAGAATTACAGGAAAATTCCCAAGCCTTGTCTGGGACATTTGTCAACTATATTGCAAACCACCCCATAGTGTAAATTCTTGTAATTCTAGCTTCATCACTCTCACAATAGCGTATACAAATTCAGTGTTGAACCTGTGGCCCTCTATCTCTTTCCCATATAGGTCATTGTTGTAAACCAGAGCTCTGATACCACAATGTAACCCCCCTAGCCCCTAGTCGGGCCACACCACACAAAACTTCTCCCTCTCTAATATATAATACAGAGCACCCATTACTAGCAACCATGCAACAGTTTGTTAGATACCAACAATTAATTAAAATCCCTACATATGCAACACTTACGAAACACTAACAAACACATGCAAAGACATGCATAATTATGTAAAATTACAACATTTCTATAACATAAATAAACACACAACAATTATAATAAGTATATAGAAGTACACAGAAGATACTTATGTTTTGCTGGAAATCCACCAACTATGTGCAAACCTCAGATGTTCCTCCCATCCATAGACCTCACTACCTATAAACTCTCAGCAATGGATCACCCCTGAGTTGGGGCTTTCACTCCACCAGGGCAAAGGCCTCCTAAGTCAAACTAAGGTCTAGTAACAAAAAACAAGCATAGATGCTAACTCAAGCAACATTTCCCAACTCACAGTCTCCCATCTCCTACAACCTATCCCATCCCAGGAAGTGTACCCCTTCTCTGTTCCACAATTATTCAGCTGTCCCACTTCCCTTCTAGGGCTTCAACAACAAGTTAGACAAGAAATCTTAGAGATTTGCAGCACCTAGAACACAAGGTTTCTCAATTAACCAGTACCGACTAAGAAAAAACACGAGGAAAACAATTTCTAACACTTCTCTCACCCAGAGAGAATTCTCAGAGGTCTGAAAACATACTTCCTCAATCCAATTCCTCTTAGGATAGCAATCAACTCCAACACTCCAAGTACATGTACAGTATGGTATGATGGTCCAATGATGGTAGGTGATGGAGAGTGATCAGAATTGTGACAATGAATGAGAATTTCCCCAAATTAATCTAAACTCCCACATTTTATTTGCTTGTCATTCGCTTGACACTTGGCACAAAGGAAACTACCTTAGGCCACTTGGTGATTTGTTCCCCTCACTTGGGAAATTAGGAAAATAATTATGTCCCATTAATAGACTTTAGGACTTAAAGAATAATTATATAATATAATTATATCGTTCCCTTGACTTAAGCCCCTTTTTCTTAGACACTTATCCCCCTTTCCCTCTTGTGGGGTCTTAGCCCCCCATACTCTTTCATCTAACTTGGTTTGCAACAACGATGTAATTTATTAATATAATAGAGTGATTACATATTACAATGATGGTACATAACCCCTTCATCCAATAGGCTCACAACCTAAATCACATAGGCATTGTGGCCTTAAATACATATTTGCAAAAGAACTCTAACCCAAAACCTCTTGGCTCACTAGCCTATAAAATCACATGTACATTTACAATTGGAGCTCGACCTAGAGACATGATAAAAAAAGGTAGAAAAAACATCCAAATTTAAAATCAGGCCAAATCTCAAAATAATGGAAGTGTAAAAAAGGTAGAAAAAAACATCCAAATTTAAAATCAGGCCAAATCTCAAAATAATGGAAGTGATTAAGTAATGAAGGGAAGAAAAGGGCTTATTTTGAAAACTCAAATTCAAACTGAAAGTAGTTAGATCTAAAAAAAAAAAAAAAACCAAAATTACAGTGGAATTCAAAATGGAGAAAGAAACTTGAATTCGAACCTATGATCGTGAAAGAGTTTAGCTAAAACCAATTTGAAAATGTGCATGTTTTTTATCATAAAAATACAAAAACATAAGTGGCATTTGTATTGCTAGGTATATATTTATGAATCAAGTTTAAATTCAAAAAAAAATATAAATATAATTTGATTTTATTACACATAATAATAAAAAAATAAAGTAGTTTTTTATGAACAATAAAAAAAAATATAAAAAAAATAAAAAAAATAATATATATATATATTGAAAGTAAAAATGGATATTATATATTGAGTGCATTTTTTTAATCCATGAATGGGGCTCTTCATATCAATGCATAAAATGTCAAGGCCTAACACGAATGTTGAATTCATAGGAATGCTTTATTGGGAAGGGAGTGTGAACACAAAGTGTGCTGAGGGAAGAACTTGGTAGGAATCGAAGCAAAGAAATAATGAAATGCGGTCATAGCTAGAGATTGAGGAACTGAAGTCTGAAATTGGGAATTGAAATTTTAGGATCAGAAATAGACAAATATTTGCTACTAATTTCTTTTGTAAAACATTATGCTATAACAATTTGGCTCATCTTCTTGATAAAATGCTATGTTCTTTGTTTTTAGTGAAGCAAGCTAAATAATTCCAAGTAATTTACCCCTACATTTTTACGGGATTGAACTTTTCATTTAAATATTTTAGGAACTCAGTTCAATGTATTGGGTATAAAATGAAAAAAATTCTTGGATGAATGCACTCATTCTATGTCTGAAAAGGTGGGGGAATGCACTCATTCTATGTCTGAGAAGGTGGGTTTAGAGTCTAGAATCCCTTCTTTCCTATAAATAAATTGAGATAAATCCAATTATTGATTCATCCATTAATTCACAGCTTTGCACAATGATCTATGAATTGTCAAATTGAAGCATCACCTACGAGACAAAAGTTTTTAAAAATAACTATGACACAAATCAAAACTAACGAAAACCTACGATACAACATCATTGCATTAATTACTCATAGGTGTATCGAATTTGGGTATGTTGAAAGTCAGAGTGCTTGGCTTATAGGAGTCTTGTTGAGTGCTATAATGCATAAGGTGACTATGGTTATTGGTAGAAAAATACAAAGATAAATGAAGAAGGAAATAATGTATCTACAAGCACTATAATATAAGTTTAAAAGAAATTCACATAAGTAATATGTCAATGCAACATTTGTCTATGTTTAGTGTTTTCTTTCCTTCAACAGATGTGTAGGGAAGAGAAAAGTTAGAAAATCGAACTTTTATGAGAAATTTATATTTGTGTGTTTGAGAATGAGAAAGGAACAATTGTATAGGGAAAATGCAAGTTCTAGGGTAACTGTTTTTTTTTCTAGTTATATTTTTTTCTAATCTATTATTACATCACAATAGACTTCCTTCTGGGATTATGCACTCCAAAGAGTTATTTCTCATTGTAATTTTGATCAATTCAACCTTGGAAGATCCAAGAATGATTTCTCATGTTCAAAGTTCACTTGAATATTTCTTTTGAAAATGGAAGAGATAAAGGAAATTTGAATTTGAATCGCTAAAAGGAGTTTGAAACCTGCCCCTAAATTTTGATGCAAAGTTGTTGAAATGTTTTCTCTCTACTTGAACACTTTTGAACAATCAAAGGAAATGGGATCAATTTTTCAATTATCAAATTTAGATATCTACATTAGATGATATCTCTTTTTTTACGACATTGCTTTACACCAGCTGGCACCATTGCTATTTACTATTCACCTTAACCCTAATGACTAAATTGATAAAATGACCATGTTATAAAGTATCATAGAAAAGTAGCTAATATAAATCCTAAGAAGGAAATAACTAAAAATAAAAATAACATGGAAATATAAAATACATAAGCCATTCAAATGTACAATTAGAGTATGCATAGGTGAGACCATTATAAATCATTAGGTTTTCAATTGTCTTCATTAATAACCAATAAATGAATCTATCGAATTGGAAAACAATTCCTTTAGTATGCACATAATGGTACATAATAAGTAAAAGTAAAAATTGTATGACATATAAAAGGTATGAAATTATGGATTAAGACCCGAAAAAAAATATAAATAAATAAATAAAATAAATAAATAAAAATAAAAAAATGCATGTTATTAAAATTAGTGATAAGGTGCAAAGTTTGTATAGTTTATATTTGATGGAAAACGAAAATATAAAGTGAACCAATAGTAGAAAAATTATAGTATATAGAAAAGGGATTTCATATGGGAATTTATATAGAAAATGAACATTATAAAAAAAGCTTAAGAAATTCTATGTCTAGGAAGAAGCACAATATTTTGGAGAGGATTTTCTTGCCATACAAAGTGAGTAAGATTGATCCATAATGGATCATTATATAAGTTTTCATCTATCTAATACTCTCTGGGTGGAAAATTAGATGAATTGACTTGTAGGGCCCATTTTAGGGTCCATTCATTCCTAGTTTTGTGATTTAAGGTCCAAAACCTTCCAGAGCCACTTTGAGGCATCAAACGACACTTTTGGGGGTCAAAAGTTTGCAAGCATAGCTCCATTCCTTTGTCATTGTTATAGACGCCAAAATATTTCCAACAGTGCAAAAATCACCTCAATCAGAGTTCATATGTGGAATTTATGCTTCTTGCAAGTTTACTTACCATGTTGAACACCATGGAACCAAGTGGATGCCATGTTAAACACATTTGGGGATAGTCATGTGTGGAATTTAAATAATATTATGAAGGGTCCAAAACCCTAACACTAATTGAGGGTTGAAGCATGAAAAAACCCTAACATTAATTGAGGGTTGAGGCATGCAAAAAACCTAACACTAATTGAGGGTTGAGGAATGCAAAAACCCTAACCCTAATCCAAACCCTAGAAAGATATCAAGCTATGTTAAATTATGGGCTGCTATGAAGAGAAGGGGTTCCATTATTTTAGTATTTTTATTGTTCCACAGTCGAGTAGAGAATCTAGGGGAAGGATATTGAAGCATAATAGAGGAGGTTGAAGATTCTATAGCAACCATTCATGCCACCATGTCTAGGGAAACTCCACAGTGAGTGCCCCTTTATTTGTAATTGAATTTTCTTAACTAATAAAAAGAGAGTAGAGTAATTGCCTCACCTTTGAGTTGTGTTTTCTCCCACATCATGTTTTCTAGGTCACATATTGTGTTAATTTGTGTGGATGGTGTGTTCATTTGCTTGCTCTTTTATTTCAATTTCAATTATTTCCATAATTTTGAGTCTTAAGCTAGTAATAATAAATATGATATCTAAGGTAATAATATGCATAAAAAATATTTCTAAATATTGTAAGATCTTTTATGACAAGTTGTTCTATTATCCACGACAGTTTATAGAAGAAAAATTATGCCAAGGTACTAAAAAATGAGAGAGAGTAATTATCCTATATTTTAAAGTATATACAACAACCTAACTAAATTTCCAAAAAGGGGTGCAAACAATAGTTATTGAAAAAGAATAAACTTCATCAAACTATCCAAACAAGGGCCAGAGGTGTCCTTAAATGTGTTTTCAATGGTGTTACTAATGGTAACAACCTTGTTGGGAATAAACGATTGAGGAATAAAGGATCTAGCATGCATCTATGCAGAACCCTATAAAAATAAATGTGGCATTTGTGTGAGAGATGCACTATAAGGAAAATAGATGCTATATGGAAAAAATTAATAACAAAGAGTATGAACAATAATGAATAATAAATATTAAACCATCATGTACTTGATGCCATGTTATCCCACAAACACTTTCATCCATGAGGTTTTGAGAAATTTTGAAATTTCATAAGCAAGAGGAATTAAAGAAAATAATAATTACGCATGTAATAGAAAAGGGTTAGTGTGTAAGACTACTCATGTATAGTATGTTAGCACTCTATAATTCCTAGAGGTTGTCAATGGTAGAAAAAATTGACAGAGGTAACTATCCAAACCACTTTTGAAACTAGGATCTTTCCTTGCCAGTTTCAAAGAGGGATCTCTCTCTATGATTTAGATTTGTTTATGTTTTTAGATATTAGGATAGTTGTGGTAGTCCGAATTTGTTTGTTTGTTTATAAAAGTTGGATGAAAGAATGCATTGAATTTCCATTGGGCTATGGGGTCTGTATTAAATATCAGAATCATATGCAACTTTTTATGAGGTTTATTCATAGGGAAGGATAATAAATCTATTGGATATATTAAGATTAAATGAGATGGATAAGACAGAAAAGATGAGAACATCAACCAAGCAAAGGAGTAGTTAAGAATTCCCTTACTTAATATCAGATGAAAAACATATAGACCATTAAAATACCAGAGACAGAGTATAAAAGATAAATTATGTTCTATTGACTTCCTTTTAATGATTAGAATCTGAAATACATAAATGATCACAGAGAATAGAAAAACATTTAACAGAGAAAGAGAAACATCACCAACAATTTGACATAAGAATCCTGTAAATTGGTTTGTTTTATTACTAGTCAATCCTTTTGAAACGATTACAAAATAGCTCCTTGGGTGAAAAAATCAACCCTCAATACTTCGAAGGAAGAAGTATTTATATAATAGTTTACATCTGATCATGTCATAAATGATTATGATATTATAGAGAAAAAATCTAACTAACTAGATCTCAAATTACAAAATATAGGAATGGTGTTTGATCTATTCAGATCCTTGGTGCTGATTGTGTGGAAGTAGTTGATGACTCATAATCTTTGACTTGACTTTTTGCTCCATGCTGACTCAAAACTCCACATCACTTTTACTCAAGTAAAGAACAAAAATCTTCCCATCTCTCTTTACTAGGGATGGAAACCTTGAGTAACTTTTTGTATATCTCGTCCATCTCAGTATACTTGGCAAAAGTGGGCTTTGTGATGAAAATGTGTTTTATCTCATGTTGGATGCTCAGGTCCAACTGTAATGTTTCTAGGAAAGCCTTGCTAGTAATTCTTCCTTGTATACCTGCAAATTTGGAACCATCATTTTCCACTATGTTTATCTTCTACTTGTAATCTGACAGAGTGATGAGCTTGTCATTTATTACTAACAGCCCAGGGAGGCCCTTCTTATGAAGTACTTCAATCTTGCTAAACAATATCTGCACTCCAATGTTCATTACCTGAGCCTTCTCCTCTAGTTGCAACATTAATCATTTCTTGGTCAAGACCTTCTTGACCTCAAGGATGGTCTTTGTTCTATCTTCAATCTCCAATGCTTCCAACTCCTACTTGTTCTTGGAGTTTAGGAACCTAATGAGATCAGTGGCCTCTATAGGTTTTTCTTCTAGCTCTTCCTTAATTTTTTCAATTGCTTCTCTAGCCTTCTGTACCAGTTCATGTTGTTCAAAAATAATTTGTATGAATGGCCATATCTCTGCCATAGACTTCCTGATATCCATCTAGAGGTTTTCCTTAGCCTCAGATAATGTCTTTTCCATGACAATCTCCTTCTGTAGTTGTTGTACTTGTTGACTGAGTCTCTGAGATTTATGCATTTCTACATGATAGCTAGACTGGAACATGGACTTAAGGTCTTGGAGGATTTTTACCTCTTCTTGCAACTTTTTGATTTCCTCCCTTTAACCGGACATGTCTTCCATAGACTTCACGAGCACCTCAGAAGCATATGGAACTTTCATTGGAATGGATGATGGAATCATTTTTGTTGTAGTTGTTGTTGTTGTACTAACTCTTGTGAGAGGAACTGCCTCCAATGGAACAATATCCATGTGTACACTTTGTTCTTTCCCTTTGATCAATTTGTCCAAATCAACCTCCATTTCTTTTATCTATGCATTCTGCTCCATGATCAGCTTCATCATATCTTCTTTGTAGCCTTGACTTTCAACCATCTCCTTGGCTTGTGAATCCTCAGTTGATGGAATTTTCAGTTGCTTTCTAAAGGAGGCTATATCAACATTTTTCTTCTTCAACTATTCTTCAAATGCCTTGACATTCGATGGGTCATATCCAATCTTTATCACTAACTCTTCTAGAGATTTAATCTTATTTTATTTGGCCAAAAGAGGATATCTTTTCCAAATTCGATTGATATTGTATATTATTGAGAGACACCTACAATTTTGAAGCAGACAATGATGTGTTTGCGAAGGTGGAGAAAATCATCTCCCCTGTTTGCATGTGCATGTCCGTTTGGTCTACTGGATGTACCTCCTTCACATCAAACTCAAAAGAAGTTTTCTTGTAGTCAGAAATTGTCTTGGGATGAGGTAATTGTTCTTGTAGGAATTCCATTTGCATCCTTCACTTCTCTGTGTCAAATGATGATAGTAGTCTATGTTGGGAAATAGAGTTCTGCTTCCAAAACTGGGCATATGTATTGCCATTCAGGAGTTCATTCCTCTGCTTGATTTGTTTGTATTTTTCAAAGATGTTTGACCCTGTTGGATCATGAGAGGACTCGGTTGACAGAGTAGTGTTTGTTTCTTTTTTGGATGAGTATGTGGACACTATGTGTTTACTTCCTGAGAATGTTGAGGAATGTGGTCCCTCCATGCCTATGGTTCACTATGTTTCTCATTATTTAAGCATGTCTGGTGTGTGACTAGTTTTAGCCCTCCTTGTGTAAACTTGAAAATATTCAGCTCACACCTCTGTGACTGAAGGTGAAACCTCTTTCTTGACTCTCTTTTTTGTTTGTACTTGAGGAGTGCTGGTATGTGAAGTAGTGGCATGGGGAGGTTGTTCTTTTGTTTCCAACAATGTATTTTCTTTCCAATCTATTTGATTCATATACTTTTCTACTTTAGGCTTGTGTACATTAGAATAAGGAGTGTTCCTTTGTTTGACCTTGATTTATGATATGTTACCAAATGGTTCATAATTCCATGTGAATCTCAGGTTGAATTTCATTTGTTTCAAGAGTTCGTCAGCCTCTTCTCCTATAGCTCTATTGTTGCATATGAAAGAACCAATTTTGATTTTGATTTTGAGTTGTTGTTTCTTCTTAACTGATACAAAATGGATGTCATCAGAGTTTACCATCTTCCTGATATATTCCAATGCAAATATCCAGATAGGTAGATATTTTGGCAGTTTGTATGGTGGCAATTCACATCCATATACTCTAATATCAATATCGTTTTGGTAAAGATACCAATCCCCGATTTTGGCGAAGTTAGAGAGGTGAAGAATTCTTTGGACTTCTTCATTAATTCTTGGTTCCATTATGTTGCTGAGAATGCACACCACTGGATGATAAAACTAATCAATGAAATATCTAAAGATGAGCTCAGTGGAAATTTTCCTCACTAGTATGGTCCATGAAGTCATTGATTGAGGATTTCCTTCCTGATCCAATTTTTGGAGAGCACATGAGAATCTGTCCGACTGAAAGAAAAGGAGCAGGTACATAAACACTGAGGAATACCTGAACATTCCTTCTGTTGAGAATTTGAAAAACTTCTCATGTATGTTGTCAGCCAAAAACTGACTGAAATCAAACTGGACTGCAGATTTCTCTTCTGTGGATAAAATGGAAAGAAAACCTAAGACACGTTCATCTACCCATTCATCAGAAAAATATCTTAGTAGGTAGCAAAGGGTGGAAATAATTTGATTTTCCCTGAAAGAGAAAATGTAATATGGATAGGGAGGGTTTTTCTTAGGAAATTGAGCATCTTCTTGTAGAAATATTTCGAAGATTTGAGCTCTTTGGGAGAAGGAGAGCTTCTGATAGAGATCATTTAGGATTTCGATGGAGAATGGGTTGGCAAAGTCAATTTTGGTGATATGTAACATCTGTTTTATCGATTGAGGGGTAATGGTGAACATGGTTTCACCAGACGAAGATACAATGGCCCTTTGGACAGGAAGATAATGAGATTGACACTTAAGGGAAAATTCTAGGAAATGAAAGGTTTGGGGAAACATGTATAAGGGAAATTTGATTCCCAGAGTCCAATTTCGTCACTTTGATCCAAGAAAATGTCTTTTAGCTAGAAGTGTAATTCAAAAAAATCGAATTCACCCTTCGACTCTGTGATTTTATAGTCTTTGTCTGCTAGGGGAACATGATCCAAGTCGATGGGAGGGGGAAGAAAAGGATTTTCAGTAGTTTCAGCGGATTTATTTTTGGTATCCATGGCTAACAGAGATCTGAGGGAGAAAAATGGATGACTGTAGTTACCCAGATTAATGGCGTCTGTCGACGGTGTATCTTGGTGGTGGTTATCTTGAAAAATGGATTTAGCGTAGTGTGAACTGTGTCTGGATCTACGAACAACATGGAAATGGCGAAGAAACAGGGTTAAACAGTGCACAGAGGTGTCCGTTATGGCGCAGGGTGGTGACTGGATGAATACCGATCACGAGGGATGGCATCGATTGACCAACGG
>SNQJ01S0074613.1:0-12482 GCA_010110895.2 Picea sitchensis | reverse complement strand
ATTGTAGACATCTTTACTAAACCCCTAGCCAAGACACCATTTGAATATCTCCGACAGAAGTTGGGTGTCATCCCGTCTCACACCTAAGAGATTCCATTCTGTTAGGGGAGGTTTTGTATTGATTGAATATCTGCATATGATACCTCCTAAAAATACTACAACAACTCAGGGNATCTGCATATGATACCTCCTAAAAAATACTACAACAACTCAGGGGGAGCATGTTTTCTTTGACATTGATGTCAAAGGGGGAGAAAAGAAGTGGTTCAGACTAGATGCTACAGTTGGAGGTCCAAACAGATTAGCGCAATCATTCAGGGTTACCATCAATGCCAAAGGGGGATATTGTTGGCATGTTTACAGGCAGGTGTGCTTGTCATTGATGGCAAGATTAGAGTATGCAGCGATGGAAAAACAGGGACAATGTAAGCCTGGGAGGAGAAGCGATAGTGATCTTTGGATCCCATTGAGAATTCTCGATGAACATCATATATGAGCCTGAGGTCCGATCAATGTTGGATCTAGGAGAGCCTGCACGTTCTTTAAAGAGCGAGGTGAAGTGGGGTTACAAAATCCCAAAGGTAGGAGGATAGTTTCGGATACAGGGAGTTGGAAAAGTCGAGACTCTTCATCATTAGGAGTCCTGAAATAGAGAAATGTGAAACACCAAAATCCCGAAAGTAGGAGGACAAATTTAGATACTGGGAGTTGGAAGAGTCGAGACTCTTTATCATCAGGATTCTGAGAATCGTGAAATGTGAAACAACGAAATCCTGAAAGCAGGTGGACAATTTCATATACCGGGAGTTGGAAGAATTGAGACTCTTCATCATTAGGAGTCCCAGAATCGCGAAATGCGAAACCTCGAAAACCTAAAACAGGCAGATCGACCAGAGGTTCAGATACCGAGAGTTGGAGGAGTCAAGAGTCGAGACTCTTCAACACAGGAGTCCCAAAGTGTCGAAATGAGAAACGCTGAAAATCTTGAAACATGCACATCAATCGGAGTTTCGGATATCGGGAGTTTGAGGAGTCAAGAGTCGAGACTCTTCATCATAAGAGTCCCGAAGTCACGAAATGTGAAACGCCGAAACACCTTTTTGTGTAGATTTCGGATACTGGGAGATGGAGTGTCAAAACACTTCATCACAAGGAATGCCGAAATGAGAAAAACACCTTTTGGTGTTGGGTTCGGACACCAGGAGTTGGAGTGTCAAAACATTTTGCAACAGGAATGCCAAAATGATGAAACGTCGAAATGAGTTTTCGAATAAGGCTATGGTCACCTCCAGTGGTCACATTGTTTAAGAGTTGTAGAGAAAGTATCGAAGAGACAATCTCCATTTCAGATTTTGGGACATGGAGAGTCGAGATGACTCATCACAGAATCTCTAAAATGTGAAATGTGAAATACATGTTCAGAATTGGCCCTTGGTCATAACCCATGGTCACATCGATGAAGGCTCAAGGGAGGAGGTAGCATGAATCTAATATCCATTTTAGAGATCGCGACTTGGAGAGTCGAGATGCCTTACCACAGGGATGCCGAAAAGTCGAATGCCAGAATGTCGAAATGCCGAAAGGCCGAATTGCGGAATGGAGAAATAAGCGCGAGACCCATCATTTATGATCCAATGGTGCATGTTATTTAGGAATATGATCGAAGGGCTAATGTTGCTCTTCACAGTTAATTGATCAGTGGCGATTCAGTTTTCTAAAGAAGTATTTGGAGGTTCACAGTGTAAATGCTAGAAACCATTGATTGTTTCTGCCAGAGGACTCGAAGAGACTTCTGTGTGATTGCCAGAGGAGGTGAAGAGTCTCAAGGAATTTGCCAGTGGAATTAAGATTGTTCGTAGAGGCAATTGACAGATGGATGAGCGTTGAATCCTGTAACTGCAAGAGAGAGGATGAGCTCGACTGTGACAGAGAAGACAAAGAGTCTCGACTGTTGGAGAGGCTAAGGGATCTCAGTATAACACCCAGTGATGATGGACACATGGGTTTAACAGCCATAGAAGCTGAAGAGTTGCAATGATGAACATGCAGAGCACTCGACATGAAGAGCATGCAGAAGCATTGCGCATAGGGTATGCACAAGGTGCACAAAGACTATAAGAAGGCAGAAGAAAGAAGAGATGGTTGTTGTTGTTGAGAGCGATTCAGGTTTGTAGAAGGAGGAGTGTGCAACAGCTGAAATACAAAGAAGAGGAATGGTGCATTGAATGGACATGGCACACAGAGAATAAAAGGAAGAAGCACAGAAAGTGCAAGGCATGTGTGCAGCAAGATAGTGAGACACTAAAGGAAGGCTAAGGTGCTCTTGTAGAGAAAAATAGAAGATCATAAATCACAAGAAGATGTAGATAGAGAGACACTGATATAGGAGAGCAGAGCATCATAGGAGAATGGTGATAAGCTTGGTAAGCCAATGATAAATATTGTATCACTGTGATAAATTTATATATATAGAAAACTTTATATTTCAGGGTGGAAGGGAGGTTCTAGGGAGGACTATTGTCCTTAGAGGTTCAAGTGGGTGCTTGAACACAGGAAGTTGTAGCTTCCATTTGGTTGCAGCCAGAGAATCCAGGGTGGCAGGGTGGTGCAAGGGAGAACTGTTGTTCTCTGTTATACAGGTTGGTGCTTGTGTGACTGGAAGTTGGTACTTCCATCCAGTTGGTGCTGGAACACTTAGGGAGTTGGTGCTTCCTTCTAGTGGGTGATAGAGAAACAAGGGAGTTGGTGCTTCCTTCTAGTAGGTGCTAGAGAAAATAGAGATTTGGTGCTCTCATCAAGTTGCATCTTGCAAAACAGAGGTTGTAGCCTCATTATGAGTTGGTGCTCATAAGTATGGTAATGTACATAATGTAAAGATTAATTATCATATAAAGAAGAAGAGGTTTTACCCTTTATGGGTTTCCTAAGGAAATATCTGTCTCTGTATATTTCATATGTGTGAATGATGTTGAATGTTCTATTGCTTACTTCCCTGCATTATTTTGATTTTCATTCAGTTCTCTGCAAAGAGTTTAAAATAAGCATAATTGTTTAAGCTCGGTAACAACTGATTCACCCCCCCCCTCTCAGTTGTCCAACACTTCTTTGTCAACCAAATAAAGGAATGGTGGCATATGACATGTCCATCTATAGGGTACCCTATAATTTGGCACCCCATGATCGAGATAACAACATGCAATATTTTGGAGGGATATCTACAACAATAATATCCATTACAATGCTTTTGGTTGGGATTTGTGCCAAGGTAATACAAAAGTCTTTGATCAGACCTATGCATTTAACTTTTATTGAATCAAATGAGTATAAGTCCTTGTAATGATTTGTGATATCAATCCCTAATTTCTCCATCATAGCCTTAGGCATAAGGTTGTGAGAAGCACAAGAATCTAGCATGGCATTGTGCAATGTCTTATCATGAATATCTAAACTGATGTAAAAACGAGGAACATAACCACTGTCAGTTTTTCCCTCGACCTCAAGCCCAAACAACAACTCTAGTTGATCATGAAAAATGTTCACTGTGTCTATACCTAATCCTGGTTATATGTTCAAGGCTTTGATAACATGTGATCTATAAGCATTCTTTTTCATCAATTTTGATAGAGGAATATGTATTTCAAGTTTGGCCAATTCACTTTCCAGACTGAATGTGGTAGGAGTTTTGTTTTGATTTTGAATGTCTGATTTCTCAGCCACATTCTTTTGTGTAGTAGGACTAGGCTAACTGGTGGAGGCAACCTCAGTTTGAGTTGTCCTTGGTTTAGAGTCATGTGTTCTTTTTGTGTTCTTGGCAAGAGAATCTGAAGTTTTATTAATTTCAGAATCTTTCTTGGTTGGGTTTTCATTAGACTTTTTACTTCTCAAGTTGTATTGCCTATGAACTTCCATTATTGTGTTTTCTAAGGCTTTCTTTATGATTCTTCCTCATCTACTAAGGTTTGTGAAAGGAGAAAAAGGTCTTGTTCTTCTTGAGTAAGAAAAATGGAATCATTGTCATTAACTCCCATAAGATTTATGTGAATTTCATCTAGTCCCTCAATAATTTCTTCCCCCTCATCAACATAGTTTTCCTGAAAGGGTGGCCTAATCTATTGATCAGGGCCTCTCTGTTCTCATTGTTCTCTAGGCTCTCTTTGTCTGATCTGGGGAGGATTTCTCCTGAAATTGAGATTTCGTATTTGAGGGGCAGGTTGATTCTCTCTAGGTGGGTTTTTGTCAGTGAATTCTAATCATTCTTTCCATAGTTCTAACTAAAGAATATATTTTGGCATCTACAGTGGAAGTGGAAGGTTCTTCCTTGATTGTGACTCTCCTTTCTATTGTTTGCCTAACTCTCCTAGCCAACAAGTTTGCTTCAACACTCACAACACATTCCTGCATATCTTCCAGAGTTGTGGGGTTTCTTTCTCTCAATTGGTAGGACATATCAACATCAAAGCCATCAAGGAAATTGATTAAAGACAAGTCTTGAGGAGGTTCAATGTTATAAAGAATTGCATTATAGATATTATTAAAATGGGTGAAATAGTCCTATACAGTTTCCCCTTAGTTTCTTATGATATTTTCCTATTCAGATAAGATTTGTAGTGGTTTTTTCTTGATTTACCATCTATTGAAAAAATATCGGTGAAAGGTAGCAATATCAACAGTGCTAGTAGCTGGTAAGGATTTGAACCATTTCTTAACCTCACCAGTTAAACTTTGTGCAAAGAGTCTCATTTGGACATCTGCCTCATATGCTTCTTGTAAATTGAAGAAGTCATTCATTTTGACCACATGTTGTTGTGAATTAAGGGTTCTAGTGCCATAAAACTGAGGAATCCTAGTTTTATAGTCCTAGGGCATGTTATGTAAAGGAGCATCCAAAACCAAGGGAGCATATCTTACTTCCATGATCGGTGGAGGAGTTTGGTTAGCAGGAACTCTTGTAGTAGGTTGGTTTGTAACATGTATAATTGTTGGAGAAGTAACAAAATATGCGGAAGAAGCAAGAATGGGAGGTATAGAATGAGTTACTTGAGGATTGATAGAAGCTGCAATGATAGAGAGGGAAGAAAGTTCAACAGACTATTGAAAATGGGATTTATACAAAGCTTCGTCAAGGTTTGATGCTAGATCTTGTAATTTCTCGAAATCTTGAAGGATCTGTTGATCAAAATCTATTCCAAGAGAGAGTCTTTCAAGGGTTCTAAGTTGGAGGATGGTTTGATCTAGGACTATTTCATCCACAAAGCTATCATATTTGGTTTTGAAAAGGCTATTCGCAAAAGGTAGGTCAAACTCAATGTCTTGGATTGTGACAAGCTTCTCTGGAAGATAAGTGGCCCTAGGAAGAGGACTACTACTCCCTTGACTTTTTGCTATGCTTCTTTTTATGATTAATTTTTTTGGATTATCTACTATTGTTACAGGTTCGAGATCAGGGTGAGATCTGGTATGAATTCTTTTTGGAGCCAGAACTTAAAATTTTAGTAACCTAACTATTTATTTACAAATTTTAACAACCTCTGAACATTTATCGCTTGAAATTTAGATCTTTGATTGTTCATAAATAAATTTTTATTATCTAGGGAAGACAATTCATAAAGTTGGAAAATTTGTTCAGTTCCCTAGTATGGTCGCCACTATGTTAGCACTCTGTAATTCCCAGAGGTTGTCAATGGTAGAAGAAATTGACATAGGTAACTATCAAAACCACTTTTGAAACTGGGATCTATCCCTGCCAGTTTCAGAGAGTGATCTCTCTGTATGATTTAGATTTATTTATGTTTTTAGATATTAGGCTAGTTGTGATAGTCTGAATTTTTTTGTTTGTTTATAAAAGTTGGCTAAAGGAATGCATTAAATTTCCATTGGGCTATGGGGTCTGTATTAAAGATCAGATTCAAATGCAAATTTTTATGAGGATTCTTCACAGGGAAGGATAGTAAAACTGTTGGATCTATTAAGATTAAATGAGATGGATAAGACAGAAAAGGTGAGAAAGTCAACCAAGAAAAGGAACAATTAAGAATTCCCTTACTTAATATCAAATGAAAAACTATATATACCATTAAAATACCAAAGAAAGAGTATATAAGATAAATTTTGTTCTATTGACTTCCTTTTAATGATTAGAATCTGAAATACATAAATGATCACAGAGAATAGAAAAACATTTAGCAGAGAAAGAGAAACATCACCAACAATTTGACATAAGAATCTTGTAAATTGGCCTGTTTAATTACTAGTCGATCCTTTTGAAAAGATTACACAATAGGTCCCTGGGTTCAAAAATCAACACTTAATACTTTGAAGGAAGAAGTATTTATACAATAGTTTACATCTGATCTTGTCATAAATGACCAGGATATTATGAAGAAAAAATCTAACTAACTAGATCTCAAATTACAAAATATAGGAATGTTGTTGATCTATTCGGATCCTTGGTGTTGATTGTGTGGAAGTAGTTGATGACTCATAATCTTTGAATTGACTTTTTTCTCCATGCTAACTTGAAACTCCACATCACTTTTACTCAAGTAAAGAACACAAATCTTCCCATCTCTTTTTACTAGGGATGGAAACCTTGAGTAAATTTCTATATATATCATCCATCTCAGTATACTTGGGAAAAGTGGGCTTTGTGATGAAAATGTGTTTTATCTCATGTTGGATGCTCAGGTCCAACTATAATGTTTCTAGGAAATCCTTGCCAGTAATGCTTCCCTGTATACCTACAAATTTGGAACCATCCTTTGCCACTGTGTTGATCTTCTGCTTGTAATCTGACAGAGTGATCAGCTTGTCATTGATTACTAGCAGCCCAGGGAGGCCCTTCTTATGAAGTACTTCAATGTTGCTGAAAAATATTTGCACTCCAATGTTCATTACCTGAGCCTTCTCCTCCAGTTCCAACAACAATCCTTTCTTTGTCAAGACTTTCTTGACCTCAAGGATGGTCTTTGTTCTATCTTCAATATCCAATGCTTCCAACTCCTTGTTGTTCTTGGAGTTTAGGAAACTAATGATCTTAGTGGCCTCTGTAGGTTTTTCTCCTAGATATTCCTTAATTTTTTCAATTGCTTCTCTAGCCTTATGTACCAGTTCATGTTGTTCAAAAATAATTTGTATGAATGGCCATATCTCTACCATCGACTTGTTGATATCCATCCAAATGTTTTCCTTGGCCTCAGATAATGTCTTGTCCATGACAATATCCTTCTACAGTTGTTGTATTTGTTGACTAAGTCTCTGAGATTTATGCATTTATGCATGATAGCTAGACTGGAACATGGAATTAAGGTCTTGGAGTCTTTTTACCTCTTCTTGTAACTTTCTGATTTCCTCCTCTTGATGAGACATGTCTTCCATAGACTTCACGAGCATCTCAGAAGCATTTGTAACTTTCATTGGAATGGATGATGGAATATTTGTTGTTGTAGTAGTTTTTTTTGTACTAACTCCTATGAGAGGAACTGCCTCCAATGGAACAATATCCATTTGTACACTTTTCTCTTTCTCTTTGATCAATTTGTCCAAATCTGCCTCCATTTATTTTATCTGTGCATTCTGCTCCATGATCAGCTTCAACATCTCTTCTTTGTAGCCTTCACTTTAAACCATCTCCTTGTCTTTTGAATCCTCAGTGGATGGAAGTTTCGGATGATTTCTCAAGGAAGATATATCAACATTTTTCTTCTTCAACAATTCTTCATCTTCCTTGACATTCGATGGGTCATATCCAATCTTTATTACTAACTCTTCTAGAGATTTAATCTTATTTTATTTGGCCAAAAGAGGATATATTTTTGAGATTCAACTGATATTTTATATTATTGAGAGACACCTGCAATTTTGAAGAAGTCAATGGTGTGTTTGTCAAGGTGGATAAAATCATCTCCCCTATTTGCCTTTGCATGTCCATTTGGTCCACTAGATAAAATTCCTTCACATCAAACTCAAAAGAAGTTTTCTTGTAGTCAACAACTGTCTTGGGATGAGGTACTTGTGCTTGTAGGAATTCCATTTGCATCCTTCCCTTCTCTATGACAAATGTTGATAGTAGTCTATATTGGGGAGTAGAGGTATTCTTCCAAAGCTAGGCATATGTATTGTTATTCAGGAGTTCGTTCCTCTACTTGATTTGTTTTTATCTGTCAAAGATATTTGACCCTGTTGGATCATGAGAGGACTCGACTGACAGAGTAGTGTATGCTTGTTTTTTTATGAAGATATAGACACTATGTGTTGACTTCCTGAGAATGTTGAGGGATGTGCTCCCTCCATGACTATGGTGGATTATGTTTCTCCTTCTTTAAGCATGTCTGGTGTGTGAATAGTTTTATCCCTCTTCCCGTAAACTTGAAAATATTCAGCTGACACCTCTGTGACTGAAGGTGAAAAATATTTCCTATATATATTTTTTGTTTTTACTTTAGGAGTGTTGGTATGTGAAGAAGTGACAGGGGGAAGTTCTTCTTTTGTTTCCAGCAATGTATTTTCTTTCCAATCTTTCTGATTCATATACTTTTCTACTTCAGGATTGTGTACATGAGCATAAGGATTGTTCCTCTGTTTGACCCTGATTTCTGATATGATTCCAAATGGGTCATAATTCCATGTGAATCTCAGACTGAAGTTCATTTGTTTCAAGTGGTTTTCATCCTCTTCTCTTCCATCTCTATTGTTGCATATGAAAGAACCAATTTGGATTTTGATTCTGAGTTGTTGTTTCTTATTACCTCATACAAAATGGATGTCATCAGAGTTTATCATCTTCCTGATAATATTCCAATGAAAATATCCTGACAGGTAGATATTTTGGTAGTCTGTATGGTGGCAATTCGCATCCATATACTCCGATCTCACTATGGTTTTGGTAAAGATACCAATCCCCTGTTTTGTCCAAGTCAGAGAGGTAAATAATTCTTTGGACTTCTTCATTAATTCTTAGTTGCATTCTGCTATTGAGAATGCACACCATTGGATGATAAAACTAATCAATGAAATCTCTAAAGCTGAACTCAGTACAATTTTTCCTCACTAGTGAGGTCCATGAAGTCACTGATTGAGGATTTCCTTCCTGATCCAATTTCTAGAGAGCACATGAGAATCTGTCTGACTGAAAGAAAAGGAACAGGTACTTCAACACTGAGGAATACCTAAACATTCCTTCTATTGAGAATTTGAAAAACTGCTCATGTATGTCGTCAGCTAGAAATAGGCTGAAATCAAACTGGACTGTAGCTTTCTCTTCTGTGGAGAAAATGGACAAAAAACCTAATATAGGTTCATCTACCCATTCATCATAAAAATATCCTAGTAGGTAGCAGAGGGTGGAAATAATTTGATTTTCCATGAAAGAAAATGGAAGACGGATAGGGAGGGTTTTTCTTAGGCAATTGAGCATATTCTGGTAGAAAGATTTTGAATATTTGAGATCTTTGGGGGAAGGAGAGTTTCTGATAGAGATCATTTAGGATTTCGATGGAGAACGGGTTGGAAGAGTAAATTATGGGGATCTGTAACATCTAGTTTATCGATTCAGGGGTAATGTTGAATAGGGTTTCACTAGACGAAGATATGATGGCCCTTTGTCCAGGGAGATAATGAGCTTGACACTTAAGGGAAAATTCTGGGAAATGAAATTTCTAGGGAAACATGTATAAGGGAAAATTTGACTCCTAGAGTCTGATTTCGTCACTATGATCCAAGAAAATGTCTTTTAGCCAGAAGTGTAATTCAAAAAAATTAAATTTGCACTTTGGATCTATGATTTTATAGTCTTTGTCTGCTAGGGGAACACCATCCAGGTCGATGGGAGGGGGAAGAAAAGGATTTTCAATAGTTAAAGTGGATTTATTTTTGGGAGCCATGGATAACAGAGATCTGAGGGAGAAAAATGGATGATTGTAGTTACCTGGATTAATGGCGCCTGTCGATAGTGAATATTGGTGGAGGTTAGCTTAAAAAATGGATTCATCGTGGTCTCAACAGTGTCTGGATCTGTAAATAGTATGGAAATGGTGAAGAAACAAGGTTAAATGGTGCACGGAGGTGTCTATTATGGTGCAGAGTGGTGACTGGATGAATAATGGTCACGAACGATGGAAATGATTGGCCAACGGGTATGAAGGGTGTGACATGTGATAGGAGTTAGTGGGCTAGGGTGGAAGAGTGAGGTGGGTGGTATTGGGTAAGAAGTTAGGCAAGATTCTGGAGGGGAGGGTAGGTGGTGTTAGCACCAGAAGTCACCTCTGGATTTCTACAGAGGTAAGCTAGATACTCATCAGTATTTTATGTCACATGTTGGTTATAAAAGGGTCAAATGGGTGAAATCTCAAGAAAATATCATCTTAACTTAGAAAAATGGACTGATATGCACAAGAAGGTGAGGTCTGGTTTAACTTCAGTCAGTAGGTTGTAGTAAGGGTGAGTAGGAAGAATACTTCATCGAAGAATGTAGAGGTCTTCCGTGAACATCAGGCTTTCCAACAATGTAAGGAAGAAAAACTTAGACACAAAATCTTCTTGAATCCAAGTCTCAAATGAACTGAAAGGAATTATAACAACACTATAATCAAACTTTCATCATAATGCAGTCACAATAATTCAAGTGAATCATCCAATCATGAACTCTTTCAGTATCAGAGGAAAACAAGAGGGAGAAAGAAAGTTGGCTGTCATTAAACAAGAAATATCAGACTACAAAGAATGACCAAAGAACCATATTGTTTATTAAAACTTTAAAAATCGAGATCTTTTCTCTACCATCAACCTGAAAAAAATATCAAAACTGAGTATTTATACTCAAAACAACTTGCTCTCTTCAGAAGCACACTCTAGTCATTACATTCAAGTCTTGTCGTATGCATCTTCTTCTGTCAGAATGCACTTACATTCTTCTGCCGAACGCAATATCAGATCGGTATGGGCTTCACAAGAAAATCCATAACAGGGAACTTTTGGCTGACAATCTACCCTCCACGACCAGATTTTCCATGCTTTCCATTTATGTGGTGAAACGAGGTTTTAACCACCTTCCCCAACTTAATTAATTACCTTGATCGAGATCAGGATGAAGCCTGACACCCATGAATTCTCTAGGAAAACTCACAACTACTTCGAGTCAATTTTGGTGCATCGAGGTCGCGCAAATATTTCTTTGTGACCAACTCAGGAACTTTGGTTCTTTGTGCAACTCCTTTTCCTTTGCCCCATGCAACTCCGGGCCATGACCTCATGCTTATCCATATGAAATCTTGGGATTTCTCATTTTGGGAGCCTTCAGTCCCTTTGATTTCAAAAATCTTGATGCTCACTCCCACAAAATGGCCCATTTGGATGAACGGCGTGATTTCCCTCGAATCCGATGGCCAGGATAAGATCCTCAAACAATTTTAGCCGCCCACTACTTCAATAGGCACCTAATTTTCATTTGGCCTCACTTTCAATATGACCCTGGGTTGTGATCATGGGCCCAATTCTTAGGCACATCACAATTTCGCATTTCGCGAACTCATGATGTGCTCCATGCTCAAAACTCCGAGTCACGAAATCGTGATCCCTTGGATCGGATGACACACGTCCCCTTGGAATGAATGACCTAGATTATTTTGGTGTTTCGGGACCTTGGGCCATCGACACTTCTCACCTCAGCCTTCCTAAAATACTTTCTTTGTGGTTTGGATCCTACACCACATGCCGCTCTAGAATGGATGGCCCAAATTATTTCGCGACTTCGGGTTTCATGAGTGTAACATCTCACTCTAGAGCACCGAGCGAACCTATTCTTTGAGGACACTTGCTCGCAAGTGATCCAGATTATTTTGATATTAAAACATTTGACTTTGATTATGATACGTTATGGGTAGATTGACATGTTGTTTTACTACATTGACATAGACAAGTGTTATTGACTCGGTTTTACTGAGTGTGCAGGGTTTTGGACCTTGAGGATGCAGAGGCATCGATGGAACCCCTTGGACTCTTGATTGAGTCAGGGAGTGTGCTATTTAGGTTTGATTGATTTACTGTGATATTAGTACATTTGAGATGATGATATGATGTGGACATGTGCTGACATGATTTGTTGATGATGCAGGCTGACGATAGCTTGCTGACCAGACTCACATATGGAGTAAAGGGGCCACACACGACCACCAGAGAGGTTGAGGGAGAGATGTGGACAACATCCTTGCCACAACCTACTAGCACTCCCACCGTGGCTCGAACTGTAGGTTAACGATTGTTTAGTTCGAGAGGACCCACGATGCTGTGAGGGCAGACTGCGACAGTCACTCATGATGATTCTAAAGGGCGCGCAATAAGGTGGGGGCCTTATTCCTTAGAATCCCTTAGTCTTCGACAAGTTCACCTGGCAGAGTGTTGACTCCAGGGGTTATTGATGTCTACCAATCAGTCAAGAGGCGAGTGGCACCCTTGGAGCACGTGGTGCATCCTGAAGGGCATGTCGCACA